>JAAGNO010015953.1:104016-117911 GCA_033439905.1 Ceryle rudis
CCTCTGCTACGAGGACAGGCTGAGGGAGCTGGGATTGTTCAGCCTGGAGAAGAGAAGGCTCCGGGGAGACCCAACAGTGCCCTTCCAGTGCCTGAAGGGAGCTTACAAAAAAGCCTGGAGAGGGCCTGTTTACACAGGCCTGGAGTGAAAGGACGAGGGGCAATGGTTTTAAATTAAAAAGGAGTGGATTTAGATAGGCTGTAAGGAAGAAGTTTTTTACCATGAGGGCATTAGAACACTGGAACAAGTTGTCCAGGGAGATAGTTGAGGCCCCATCCCTGGAGACATTCAAGGTGAGGCTTGGCAGAGCTCTGAGCAACCTGCTCTAGTTGAAGATGCCCCTGCGTTCAGCAGGGGGGTCAGATTAGATGACCTCTAGAGGTCCCTTCCAACCCAGACATTTCTATGTTTTCTATAAAATACTGTATCTGGAAATAATGAACAACTTTCCCACTCTCTAACTCTTGCCATTTGAGGCTGAGGTCTGATTTCTTAACTTTACACAAGTCATTTCCATGGAGGCTCAGCTTCCTTAGGGCAATGTCTCTGAAGAGATTAGGCTCTTTTAAAGACATCAGATCCCATCTGAAAGGAACAATCTTTAAAAACCTTACCTCTGTGGCAGCCACTGCTTTCACTCTACTAACATGAGGAACTTCTGGGGTGGGCACTCAATTCCAGATTTAACACAGCCCAGCTGGGGTTGAAAACTGCATTCACATTCCATTTAGGGGGAAAAAAGGGATTATAAAAGGGTACATGGAAGTTTATAGAGATCTAAGGTAAAATTAGGGTTCCATAAATGTAAAAATTTCTTTGTCTTCAACAGAGGCAGAATTTCACCTTTCAAGCCCAAACTTTCTGTGCCACACAACAGTACACAGAATATAGAAACACTCTATTTCAAATATGAAACACTTGTAAAAATGGGAGTAGAAGGAAAAAAGGAAAAAGTCATTCACTGGGAAGAATACTGAGGTACATTGAATAGTAATCAAAAGCAGATATTAAATGAAAAATGTCTATTATTAACTGCAAAAATGGAAATAATTCCTAATGCTACTAAAAGCTATTACACTAGATGGGCAAAGCTTTCTAATTTAAAAATAACTTCAGTATGATTCAAGTACACTGAGGTATATAAAGTGTATTTAAAAAAATAACAACAAATTTTATCATGATGTGCCCATTAAACTGGGCTAAGGCAGTTGGTTTCTGGATCCGTGTTAGGATGAACAAGGGTAAACCTTTGGAATCAGGAAGTTCTTAATATGAATGAGCTGGAATTTTGGAAATTATTCAAGCACTAGAAGTCTTTCACAGTTTTGGGTAACAGGTGCATTATCTGAAATGCACACACCACACTACGCACGTCATGACTGATGCAGTACCCACCCATCTGGTCTTTAAAAGAGAAGTTATTTCAAGGTTCTGCTTTTGTTCACCTTGTGCACTAAACCATTTTGGCACTTGAGAATTTCTGATTCTCAAGACATCTTTTTATCTGTCATGATTACATCACTAAAAACTAATACTTGACAATGGCAAAGACTAGTTGTCCAATAACTGACGAGAGTGAGTCAAGATTAAAGAAGGAACATCACTAACGCGGTGAAAAAGAGCATTGTTTCTTCCACAGAGAGCTTTGGTCAGTGTTTTCTCTAGGATGTCCAGCATTCCTCTCAGTAGTTTTGACACATCTCTGGTTCTTGCTGTCTTTCTGAAGCTCAGTTCAGACAGTGCCAACAAGCTGTTACTGATCAATCCAATCGTAAATTATTAGAATTAAACTGAGCAGGCCAACACAAACACCAAAAATAACCAAGGCGCATGCCTGTGAAGGAAGAAAACCAAAAATTAATGCTTTACCGAAGGAAGCATTTTACTTTGCTAAGGCTTATAATAAATGATTAAAAACCTATTGGAACAGGTTTAAATAGTTTGTTTTAAAATAATCCTTAATGTTTCAAGTTACTCAGTCTTCAAACACAAGGTATCTGCTTAGAGGGCAACTAAACTAAGGCTGCTCTAAGCCACTGGGACCTCTCAGAGCAGTCTGGTTTACTTCCTCACACTCAGTCTGAGAAAAACCAAACCAAACTAAACCACTTGCTCTTTACAACTCTGACTGAATTAAGAAACAGAATTTGCATTTTACTCAAAATATAATCACAGTTATGATGGATTCTTTACGTTTTTGTATCGCCAGATAATAAAATTACCTAGAGTTCAAGTGGCAGTAGCTTACAGATTTCTAACAAGGCCCCAGATCTGTAGGAACTAGTTAAGACTTTACCTTGTCAGACAGCATCACCATTTCACCATTAGATTTCCTTTCCGATTCCCTATTTTGTCAGTATGAGAGCAGCCCTATGAATCATATGAATGTCAGAAGGACCACATATAAAGTGTCAGCATTTTAGCCACTGTCCTTAAGTTGCTGTGCTGAGCAGTGGTTACAACGAAGAGAAGTTACAGTGCAAAAACCAGGCTGCTGCTGCACAAATTCCAACTGGAATGGAACCTACTAAACCAAAAGAGGAGGGGGAAAAAAAAGGGGTGGGGTGGTGTTTTTGAGAAGGCTTACATAGAAAACAAGCATCAACACTCTTTCACTTAAATGCACTTTGGCCTTGTCCCAGCTGCCCGGACATCAGAGTAATCCATAAAAACTGAGGAGAAATTGGATTAAAAGACAACATCTGAAAACTATAGGGAAAAGCACATATTCAGATCGACGGGCCAACGTATGGACATACTGCTAGTCAAAAATCTCTTGTGAAAAGGAGTTTCAGAAAGCCTAGAGCTATCATGAAGGATAAAAGAAAATGTTCACAGATTCTGTGAACTGCAATGAAAACAAGAACTTTGCCCCTTGGATTACGTGCTCTACAGCGTATTAAGATACATCGAAAATGAGCCTGTTTAAATACAATCAGCACACATGGAAAAAGCATACCCCAAGTTTCTGTGGTGATAGAAAGTCCTCTCTGCTAAGTTTAAGGTAAAATAGTCCAGGATATACAAAAAGCAAACATGTTGATGTGGTTGAACCTTCAAAAAAACAGAAAGTGAGATTATATTTAGACCAAGATGGAAGCATACAAGCTTATCACAGTATTGTATTTTTTTGAAGAAAAGTTAAAAAACAAAACAAACCACCAAAAAAAACCCAACCACAACAACTTACCAACAACTCCAAATACATTTTTCATGTCTGGCACGTACATTGCAAACAAAACAACAATGGTATTCAGCGTTAAGGTGACAAGGATATGGCAAATCCACGACACGGGAAGATGAGAGAAAAATACCATCAGTACAGCTTTCCTTGCCTACATATTATGGAAAGAAACATTGTGTGGGTAAATACAGACATGCACACTTATCTTAATCTCTATCTCAATTTCATATTACATCATTCCAGATGGGAAAAAATATTTTAAAAATCAAAATGAAAAAGAATTAGTAAATCAGCTTTAAGGATTACTTCTTTTTTTCCAGGGACAAAAGAAAGCCTGGAGGATAAGGCCCCATCTCCTCGAGCTTGCTTGGCAGCCAATGCCAGCATGTTGCCAACTGATATATAATCTATACACTACTTCTATATACACACTTGTGCATGCACAATTTTTTTGGGGTCCTAACTGAATGAATTTTCAGTTCTACCATGGTATTGATAAACTGGAATAGAGGTTTTTTTGGTGAAACAGGTCAATGTGTGTTTTTAATTTACAATTAAATTGAGTTTTCAACTCTTAAGTGTGTGTCTGCGTGGGTGCGTGCGTGTAGAAAGGAAAAACCAAGTCAGCAAAACTCAATTTAAGAAGTAAAAAAAAAAAAAAAAAAATAATCAAACTAAATAAACTTTAGAAGTTCTGAATTCTCTAAATTAAAAACAATGCTGTGGGCTAGTTTGAATCCGAGATCTGTCTCAAGAGCACAAATTAGCTTAGTGGTTAGTTGTTATTTTGGAGCTCTCATGGAACATATGCAAATATGTGGTCTTTGATCAATCACTTGACAAGTGAGTAAGATATACAAGACTAGATGTGACTCAAACACTGCAGTCTGCAAAGCATTAGCATTACCACCGCTCATGCCAGCTTCAGAATGTTCAGGAGTACTCACTGGGAAATGGATCAGAGGGACTGTCAACAGCACAGCGAACAGTATGGCTACTTTAACAGTCATGATGACAGTGTCATGTGGCAGGTACCTGCTGTAACCTTGCAGCAATTCGGAGTCCACTTTGTCTGAAAACAAGAAAAATTAACTGCTTTGTTAATCACTTGAGAACTAAGATAATTAGCCACGCATATTAAGCTTACATTCACATTGATCGAGTTGCTTGTGACCAGCGCGGAGTGGAGCAGGGTTGCAGACACGCATGACTGTTGCATTACCAGTATGCTAGATACGTAACCTCGAGAAAACTGGAAAAACTCTCTGTAAAGCTCCTGCTGAGGTCAAAGCTACCAAAAGAGAAGATGCAAATACGATGGAGAAAGCAGTAAAATGAAAGATGATGTGATGTGAAGCCAAATGTACAGTAAAACTTGTTCTATGTATGCAACGGTCGACACTAGATTCTTTTAGTTGAACTAGAAGCCAGAAACAAATTAATTTTGCTAAATTGATGAATTGCATTTCCGGCCCCCCCCAAACATTAAATGAAATGCAAGGTAAAATTTCATGAGATGAAAGAAAAGCCACAATTCTAATTTAAAGGAATAAAGAAACATCCTAAACTATGCTATGTGCTCTCCCTGGCTATAGTTAGCAATATACTGCTGGACGACATGGAGAAGGACAAGTACCATCAGTTATACTTCTAAGAGATGTTTCTTATTTGAAAAACAAACAACAACAAACTATTGAGAATTGAGACTGTTTTTTCCCTATGCCAACTGTCACACAAGGACACCTGAAGGCTGGCAGGTTGGATTCTCACAGCATTCAGACAATAACAGGACTGCACTGGCACCGCACACGGCCAGGCCAAGAGCTCCAAATGACAGCTCTGGCTTCTTCAGGCGGTAAGAATCTCAGGTGCTCTCCACCACATGCAGATTTAGCTTTGCAAAACCAGCTCTATTGTGGAATGACGACAGTACCATACACTACGGACGCACCATCGTAAGCGTTACTATTTAAGCATACTATTTAAGTATGGCAAAAAGAGATGAATCGGGGATGAATCCTTCACCTTTGACTTTTACACTTTTAACGTGAATCTTTTCACTAAGATAAAGAGCCAAAGTCAGAGCCCTGAAAGTGGTCTGCTACCCTGTCTGGTTTTTTTTTCCCGGCATTTCTCTGCATTTTCGGACTTCAGAAGGGACCAAAATTTCCAAAGTCCAGTCACCACATGAAGTTTCAAATTCACAGAAAAGAGAATGAACCATCTGAACCACAGAGAGATGAAACATGTCTCATTTCAAACAGGGAATGCTTTTTTTTTTTGTTTTCAATTTAAAATAAAATGGTTTACATTTTCTCAGACTGGTGTTTTCTGAACAGGGAACAGATTCTCTCTATTTAAAGAAATAAGTTAATTAAACAAGACAACCAAAAATTGAAAAAAGGAGAAGCTGCCTGCAAGGGAAAAAAAAAAACCCAAACCATCCCCAAACCAAAACTCTTACAGACATCCACTGTTGGTTCCAGCATTTTATGCTCTTGAATTTCAGTTACTCAAAGAAATAAGACTTGCAGAAAACCAGAAATGTTCCCAGTGAAACAGACTAAAATACTAAGTCAAGACAGGGTCCTGTCCCACAGAAATCATGACAGTGAAGGTAACAGGAACTGGGATGGTTTCTAGGACTACAATTGTTTTTTTGGTTTGTGGTTGTTTTGGGTTTTTTAATTTTTTTAATTATTATGATTTTTTTATTTCATCTGGAGACAGATGGTTATCCCACACTGCCTGCTGAATCTCTCAGACACTCTGAGTGGCACTCAAAATTATATTTTCCTACAAACCACAGGAAGACAGTCAGGAAACACTAATAGTAGCCTAAATGCTATTAGGGGTTTCAAGACTCCCCATATAAATTTTCAAAGGATTCTGAGTGTCAAGGGAACATTTTCAGACAGTTATGGTCAGACATACACATATTTGGGGAAAAAAGGTGCAAAATCCCCCAGAAATCTGGAATTATTAGCTGTTTAAACCCAATATTCGTGGTGTCTTGTCAGACGCTATCTCAACCCTACAGTTAAGAAAATCTGAAACACTCTGAAAGGAGAGGAAATCCAAATCAGAATGCTGCTGTCTTGCTGCCTTACAGACCCTTCTAAGAATTTTTATTCATTCCAATCCACACAGGTTAGCATGTGATCTTCTCAGAAGAAGGCTGAGCTTTCAGAAGACACTGGAAGAATCCTCACAGATGACTGTGATGTGTCCATCTGATGGCATTTGTATGAAACTACTCCAGAAGACAGATCACCACGCAGAGGTCATTCAATATGACAGCGTGTGCCATGTGAGCAAAACGCACAAATTTACAGCAGGATACACAGAGCCAAATGGCATTTCTCAGAAAAGGCAGCACAATGTGATTTTATTTGACAGGGTGCTGAAATTACTGTATGAAACAGACACTCACCTACTTCTGCCAAGGTTCTGATACACCTTTAAAGAAAAGCCACTATGTAGATAGGGAACCTGAAAGCTTTCTGTGTGAGAAATGCAAGAATACCAGACAAAGTCCTTGATATTTAAAGTCAACAAAAAAAACTATACCCAAAAGGATTCCAAAGTCCAAATGCAGAGCTATTAAACTAGCACTGAAGCACATTGCCACGTAAACTCTACAGCAAATGAAAATAAAAGATTGCAGAATGTGGTAGGGCAAGTGTCATACCCCGCCCACTTTTGTGTTTGTTAAATAAAAAAGTGTATTTACTTCATCAAGCACTATGTTGACAACATCTCTAAGAAATGTGCATTTCTTGGTTCAGTTCGTGTTCCAGACAGATGCTGTCTCTGGCTCAGGAACTGCAGGCAACACAAATCACCGAAGAGCATGTGCTAGGCAGCACAACTCAAAGCTTTTCCTTTTAAATGTTTAAATCCTTCCCCAATTTTTTTGTCATTGCCCTCCACTCAAGTCAAGACACAAAACTAGATGGACACTTTCTTTGATTTAGACCTTCTAGTTTTCTCATGTTCCTTGTCATTTTTTTTTTTCTAGAGTCCTCTACTTTGTCTTGGCATTACACTTAAAGGTATCGCAAAGAAGTCACTTTGTGTCACTTTTTGTCACTTGTCTAATTTGGATGATTCATGGGAATTTTTTTCCTCTTCCAGCAGATTTCTAGTGAAATAGCTAGGGTTAGTTCCAATCGGTATGTAAAAACATAAAAACAAACCAAAAAAGCCCTAAATGCTTTGTATTTGTATCAGACAGGAAAAAAATGCTGCACAACTTCACACCTACTTAACATGTGGGCTAGCTTGCTGCGGGTCAAATTCCCCTCATAAACCCTCAGTGCCACTTTCTGGAAGACTACAACTGTGCTGCGATATCACGGGGTTAATAAGTGATAAATGTTGCTAGAAGATACAGCCTTAGAAGGGACCTTTCAAACTTGTTGGACAATCAGACTATTATCAGATCTCAATTTCTTGCAGACCATGATAAATCCATTTCCAAGTTTTAAGTGAAAATATGATGCAGTCCAGCATCTAGTGGCAGTCAGTAGTCTAATTACATAGCAGTAGAGAGCATCAACAGACCATCCACTACAGTTTAGGAACCAGTATCTTGTCTGTATTGTAGTTTAGGGCATAAGCCTTTCAAAGTTTAGCTACATCCCATGTTGAGAAGTCAGTGAGACTGTAACACTTTGCATTAGGCATATTCTTAAGTCTTCACAGGAAGAAGTGTTCTGATGATTCGAGCGTATCAGTACACAAACAAGCCTGAAGTACTCAAACCAAAATACAGTTATCATTTATTATCTGCCTTCATTCTAAAGAATACTTGAAGAATATACTCACCATAAAATGTCAGGTATCCAAACAGAGCAGACATAAAGTAAATTAGGAAGCTCAGCCCAATTCCTGTGACAGTTACATTCTGCATTCTACTTTTGGATGGACTAAAACACACACACACACACAAAAAGAAAATAGAAAATAAGTGATGCTTAATCTATTGTGGACTATTAAACACAATGTAATCTACAGAGGAGCTTGCCTTTCATAAGAAAGCATCGTCTTAATTTATGGGCACAGAGGATTTGCTGAGGTCTGTGCTGTCAGTAATATTTAGGGTTCTTTAAAGTATTTTCAATCTGGTAATTAAAGGGCACTATTCATGCAGACAATTAACCCATCTTACAGAGAATTTAGACATACCACAGTATCTTTTAAATCAGAATTTTGATTTATACAGGATGATATGTATTCAGAGCCAGGAACAGAATCTGGATCAAAAATAAACACTGAATCAGATGTGGCCAAATGCAGATTCAGTTACAGCAATAAAAGTTATCTAGTAAGTACCTTAGCAAATGACTTTTTTTTCTCCAGATTGGCCAGGCCAGGACATTGTACTGACATTGCTGATGGAACCATATTTGCTACTTTTCTCTCCTGTAAGAGAGGAAGAGCCACTACAGACTGAAACTGTACATTTCCCAAAAACATGAAAGCTACTTAGTTTGCATAGTTTGATGGCACTGACTTGAAAATAAAAAATATTCAAAATTAATTTAGGGGAAATATTCCAGAAATACTATCATAGAATCACAGAATCCTTTAGGTTGGAAAAGACCTTTAAGATCATCGAGTCCAGCCGTTAACCCTACTCTACCAAGCCCACCACTAAGCCATATCCCCAAGCACCACATCTATACGGCTTTTAAACACACCCAGGGATGGTGACTCAACCACCTCCCTGGGCAGCCTGTTCCAATGCCTGACAACCCTCTCAGAGAAAAAAAATTTCCCTAATGTCCAGTTTAAACCTCCCCGGGTGCAGCCGGAGGCCACTCCCTCTTGTTCTATCATTATATTTTAATATTGCACATGATTTCATACATTACCTTCGGAGCTCACAATAGATGTGTAAGACTGAGGTATGGCAGAGAAAAGAGAAGGCCATAGTTGGTATCGCATAAGCACTCTAAAATAGTAGGAAAACATGTTGTAGGTTGCTTGTTATTATAGATGGTTGGAAAAAAGTATCTGGATGAATTCAGAATTCAGTTTGAGTGCTGGAAGTCAGTGGAAATCTTTCCACAATAATGTTTTGAGATAAAACTCCACAACATGGAATAGCATCTCTAATCTTAAAAAATGGACCTTCTCAACCAGTGTCTCTTCAAGTGGTGGCCATAGCTTATTATTTCATCATCAGGAGAAGTCATGCTGTCTATAAGCCAGCTGGAAGAGTCTTTTTCTATATTGAGGCCTAGCACTTCTGTAAAAAGAGCAGGATTTGCCCCCCAAGTTAGTGTATCTTTCATGAAACTTTCTAAGTTCTAATATGCACAGCTACTGGTCCAATTACCAGCTCCTTCATCCTGACTTCACTATTTTCTTATTACTCCTTCACAAAAATTTGGATACAGCATCCAGAAAATATAACATGCTTCAGCTTCTAAAGTTTAAGATAGTTATATAATTAAAGCTGCAGCCACAAAATTAGTGGTATATTATTCCACAAACTTGTAATAGAGGAGATGAATCATCTAGTATACTTAATTCAATAGCCAAGTGGAATGAGCTGAACTAAAACAAACACTTTTGTGCTGACATAATCAGGTCCATACTGGTAAAAATATGCCACTTTCTATTCATAAAGTTATAATTAAAAAAGGAGTAGAAAAGAGTCCCAAGATTCTTTAAAGCACAAAGGGACATGCAAAAGGCCAGAATCTCATGGTAGACGTTTCTGGTCAAAGCAAAATTTCTTCTTTGATCTACAGATAACATTTGTCTCATATTTGCATTGCCCAAGCTTTTCTTTCCGATTCCTGCCCCCCTCCCCCCACTTCTTCTCGGAAGGGTGGAGGTGGATTTTTTTTTTTTTTCAGACAAATGCAACCGTGTCCCCCCTAAACTGCGCTATGCTACAGGCCGATCCCAAATTTATTCTTCCTTTTTGCCTTCCTCTTCACCACACAGAGACTCAAATTCTACATGACACTACTTCTCCCACAAGCCTTGATGGGTGGTGACATGATTTAAATGCCACATTAATTAATAAATACCAGAGCTGGCATCCAGTGAAATGCGTGAGATTGCATTAGGCCTGAAGAATTGGCTTCAGGTAAGAAAAACTGAGGTTAGGCCCAGGCAGTTTTAGGAAGCGTGTTCTCCCTTGCCAGCATCTACAAGTGTGCACAGAGCCAAGCAGCACTGACTTCCAGCTGAGGGCATGTGAAGTTGGTTTGATCCGACAGCACCATGAGGCTGACCACTGCTACATCTGTTATACTTTGGTCCTATCTGCAAAATGTTTTCATAAATTCTAACTTGGACGGCCAGAATTCATGTAAAGAAGAGAGAGAGGGGCTGGATAACACTTGGCAGGAGGAAGAGGAAAAATTTCAGCAGCCTATACATAACTAATTTTACAGAAGAATAGCTTATCCTGGATAAAGTTGAAACACCAGTTCTTTAAAAACCACCCCCCCCTTCGAGTTTGCGTATTGTTAGTAGAGATTACCTCTTTTGAAAGCCGAAAGAGCTTTGCTTTACAATCCTCAGTAGAATTGGAAACCTGCAAGACATACATGCAAAAAAAAAAAATGGCATGGAAGAATAAGCCCAAACCACAGACATGAAACTTTTAGTTTCTCTGATATTTTAGAAAAGAAGGAATTTAAATTATAATACTGAAAGTGTTAATGTAAAAAAAAAAAAAACAAACAAAAAACCCAACCCAAAAACAACCCCAGAAAAAAACCCAAACAATTACAATTACTAATAAAATTGAAGAACTTCCAAACAGCATGTACTTTACCTGCAAAGTCTCTATGGAACTACTTAGGGGTAGAGGACAAGGGATCGACCATTTTTTTACCATAATCTGCAAAGACAGAATATTTTATGTATGAACGATACCCTAAAAATCAGTTTAAATTTAGATATACGTGGCCAGCGCAGCAGACTGCTGGTACACAAAGCAGGGTGCTACACCCGTAGCAAATTAACTGGCTTGACTGGTAGATAGTTTGGCCACAGGGAGACTTCACAAAAAAAAAAACCCAAAAAACCAACTTGTCGGTGCCATTCCATCCAGCTGCTCCCACTGCACAGCTGGCAGCCTTATGGCAGGCCCGTCTGGAGCGGGTTGCTGAAATGAGCTCTGACATTAACTGAAATACAACCAGCGCTCCGCAGTCACTCTCTCTGTGCTCCACGCTGCCTCCCCTACAGAATAGCTGCTGTGTTAGCTCTCCCAGGCTCCTTCCCCAAGCAGACGAGCTCTTAACAGAGATAGAGCAGAGCCTAGGGCTAATCTTAAAAGGCAGAAACATATGGTTTGGACTAGAAAGCAAAGGAAAAACAATAAATGCAATTATTGTCCCAGAATGTCACTGGGGCTTTAGCTACACCCTGCTGGTTTAGGGACTGCCAAGTAACAGAGCTGAAAATCAAAGGGAAATTAAAGCAAGAATTGTTACCTCCTTTTTCAGGAGCCTAGTTTAAAATGATAGCTGCATTACTCTCCTCACCCTAATTAATTTCCTATTGTAGTTGCCTGGCTTCAGAGGTTATAATTCTTTTGAAGCCTAGAGCAAATAATTAAAAACTTAATTAAAGACTCAGATTCACGAGAAGAATAACATGGAGAGAGAGCTTCTCCTGGCTCAGAGAACTACTTTTTGCTTGCAGCCAAGTGGCGTTTCCCAGAGGATAAGGATTAGATGCTGCCTCTTGTCACCAGTGCCAGGAGAAGCAAATAAATGCTACCTCCGGATAAAATGTGGGGAAAGGAAACCGGGTACACGCACGCCGAGTCCACTGTGGCAGTAACACACATCTGAAGTTGCACATCTAACAGCAACTCAAAACAATTCCAGGTATGGAAGGAGGTAGTAGCTTGCTCAACAGCAGTCTGAAAACTTTGTGAAAAAGGATTATCAGTGGAAATCCTCCAACCACGTTTCTGACACTGGTATATGCATGTATGAAGACAGCAGGAGATCTGTTCTTACCTGCTTATTGATTGACTAAACTGCCTCCCTCTCTGCAATGTGAACTGCAACCTCATCTGAGCAAGGGTGTAAGAAGGGACAGGAACATGCTGATAGTACATCGAGAAGCTCAACTGAAGACCGAGCAAGAGAGAAAAAGGGATGAAGAACCACCTGGTCACCCCTGCTTCGTGTCTGTCTTGGGCGCTATGCAGCGAGAAGCTATGAGACAAGACACAGATACAGACTGTTCCTGCTGTAGTACCACACCCCTGGACATAGGGCTGTGCCATCTCCTGAGGAAGCCCAAGCCTCTTGGCTAGTTGAAGGTATTTATGGGGCTGAGAAAGAAGTCAAAATATTTTTCAAGGACATCTCTGTGTATACAAAGGCACCCAGACAGGGGAAGTGAAGGAGAGGCTTTGAAGGCCCCAGTGCAGGCGGCTTTGTGGGATCTCTGGCTGAGGTTGGAACTCTAGCTGAGGTTGGAACAGGCTTCCTGAGCAATGCAAAGGGGCATGAAGCTAAAGGGCAAGCTTTGGGGAAAGCAAAGTGTGCCTGGCAGTGGTGGGGCAGGGTTTCCTGCCAGCTGAAGAGCAAAGATATATATAAACACTGCGGAGAGAGGACAAGACACGCCAAACATGAAAAGCTGAAGAACATTTCCCTATGATGAAATTAATACAGATTAAGGACAGATCGAAATGGAAATAAGAGGAGATACAATAAAATGCACTAGGTGCATTTAAAATCTGGAATTGTATTTGCCCACCTGCTTAATTACTCAAATCTGTTTGGCTTTCCAACTGTAGTCTAATGAGGTGCCCCCCCACGGGAAGAGATTTGTAAGTTGGAGGCACAGCCCTAAGAGCTGAACAGTCGTGCAGGCAGCACCATTTTCCTCGGGAACTTTAAAACTATTTTCTATAAACATTGTCTTTTGAGTATAACAAACATTTGGTTTTAAGTGAAAAGACCCTAAAACCTAAAGAAAGATTCTAGTGGAAACAGGGTACTTTAAATCCACACCAACAACATTGCTTAAAAATAAAGTTAGAGGCTTGAAATGTTCTAATATTCTCAGTGATGTTGCTTTTCCGTATCCTGCGGAGGGAAAACAGAAATCCCTTTATTCCAGCAGTACTGACAGCACTCAGCAGAGGGGCTCTCTGTGCAGAACACTATTCATTACATATGGCAGGTTCCCAATCTGCATCACATTTTGTTTTGAGAACATAAACAAGAGATTTGGAAAAATACCATCAGGAATCATTAACACAAGCTACCAATAATTATCTCTACAAACAAACAAGAAAAATCTGTCTTTAAATCTGTCTTTACTCTTCACCAATATTCAGTATAGCAAGAGGGAAGGCAGTTAAAAAAAAATAATGATCACATTTAATTTCTTTTTCACTTATTATTCAAGTCAGGGAACAAGCAGAAAAAAAGTGCTAAGGACCTCACAGAATCTGCCTTTGAATTAATATTTACATAGATTTGGTCTTCTCCAAGAATCAGCTCATGTCAGTGTTTTCACTGTTTTCCACGTGAGGACTACAACCAGTATATTAACTCTAAAGGAAAAGATACTGAAGCACAGAGAGGAGACACGTGACTTGTCAAAGCCCCACTGCAGAGCTCAGAGCACAAAGACCTTTTGCTCAGTGCCCTCTCTAGACCATGCTGACCAAGACACATGCTGTCTGTTGTACCTAGCTTTTCTGCAG
>JAAGNO010015953.1:118011-131684 GCA_033439905.1 Ceryle rudis
AAAGGAAAAGATACTGAAGCACAGAGAGGAGACACGTGACTTGTCAAAGCCCCACTGCAGAGCTCAGAGCACAAAGAGTCTTCTCTAGACCTTTTGCTCAGTGCCCTCTCTAGACCATGCTGACCAAGACACATGCTGTCTGTTGTACCTAGCTTTTCTGCAGGCTTGCTAGCAAAAAGCTGAACAGATGGTATGCACTTGAAAATGCACAGAATTATTGTATATGCAAAATATAATTCTATTACTTCCATATGACTAATGCAGTTTTCTTCTGGAACAAATTAAAACCTATCTGCCATACAGAAATTAACATTGTGCAAACTAAAACACCATTTCAACAGCACGTATCACCCACTTCAAAGCAATTAGATATGAAAACTAAACCACAGATAATGCCCTTGAGTTTCAGTGCCTAAAGAAGTCAAAGAGAGTATTCTGGGAGGAGTATTAGTTTTCTTTGACTATCTGTAACAGCTTTTAAGAATTTTGACCTCAATTGGATTTACTTTGGCTGCTTCTTTGTGTGCTTGATCTTTGCTGTTTAATGACAAATTTAACCATTTCAGAAGAAATCCCGCAGTCTGTGTAGTCCTTCACTAGCACTTTCTACCTGCTTTTTTGATAGAACCAAAACTAAACCCTAGTTTAAATCATCCCAGCTTGACATGTCTGCACGTAAGTGTTGCTTACACACTTGCCTTTTGGGAGCCCGAAACTGTTTTCAAATGCATCCACCCATGACAACTGCTCTCTGCAGAGACACAGACGCATTCCTACTGAAATCCGGGAACTGATCTTGTTTAAAACTCTTGCAACTACCTTCAGCCAAAGGCCTATTTCAGGATTACAGTTAGTGCCTTTTTTTTTTTTTTAAGATAAAGTTTAGGAGAGGTCAAAAGTTAAGGTAATTTATAAATATTACAAATGAATATCCATTAGTTCTGGAGAGGCTGTAGCTGCTCCTCGATGCTCAGCTTAGGAAGAATACTTCCCAAGGTCCTGCAAACACTGCAATTCTCCAGGGATACCCTAGGGAGATGTTTTGACAGCTTTGAAGTTAGGTTTTATCACACGGTTTAGGTCCTAATGGATTGCCTTGGTCTCCTGGATGGCATGTTTTTTCAACTTGCCTTCAACTCTGTTTATCCCTTTGTAAAACAGGTATTAAATGCAAGTCACTGCAAGCCAGAATGACAGGGGAGAGGGGGAACCTTTTTCCAGGCTCCCAAATAAGATTCTTGTTTCTATACCTAGATGACAGAGTGTGAGTTGCTTGCTTGTACTACGTATTACACATGTGCATTAACATACTTTTTCCCCGTGAAAAGAAAAATAGTGCAATTTAAAGGCATGTTTTCCTTCTTAGATCTGCCTAGCAGGTCTCACTTCGGATATTTGGAAACATCTACCTCACAAGGGCCTTAAGAGGGTGAACAACAGGGTCAAAAAACCCCATATGGCCCAGAGAAAAGAACTTTTCCTTTCAGCGGGAAAGAAGAATAAGGTCATTGACGTATTAATGAATCTTGTAAACTGCCTTAATGAAGTTCCAGTTTTCTTTGCCTTTTTTTTGAACTCTGTCACTCCATTATACATGTAAATTTAATTTATTTGGAGTATATTGAATTTTCTTCTGCACTAGTTGCTGTAAGTAATAGTTAGAAGCTAAGAAAACAGAATTCCATTCCACTACTAGTAGGGAAAGAGAAGAGAAAGTGCCAGCTCCCTTCACTGCACCGTCAGCAAAACAACAATATTGTTACATTTAGCAGTCCAAAATATAATTATTCTAAATCTTTTCACATGCTTGAAAGTTCCTACACATCTTCATGCCGCAGCAAAGCGAATGTATTCTGTCCAAGCAAGCACTTACTGAACTCAAGGAAAACTAAATTTCACATAAAAAGTTAAAGGGGGAAGAGGAAGACAATTCATTTCAAAACAAGCTTATGAAAACATTCAAACAATAAGAAAAAAAAAAAAAAAATAGATAAGCTGTGCACAGATTTTTAACTTACCACAAGAGCAAAGTACACCATAAAGAAAAATGATAAACTACTTGTGTAGCCAAGAAAGCCTGTAAAATAACAGTAAAAATAAAAGAGAATTTATAAGGAAAGTGATCCTAATGTACAGCTAAAGCTTTACATTTTAGGCATGTTTTCTATTACAGTGCTTGGTATCTGGGGCTTAGGACTCAGAATAACAACATTCCAACTGCCTGTCACAGATCATTTATGTAGTTTTGTAGGGCAGAATTAGAACTGGCTTACCACTAATGGCATGCTGTAAGTAAATGCAGCTCTTTAATGTTCTGCTGTAAAGATTTTATTTTAGTATTGCAGACAAAATACTACTGCAACCCAAGTAATAGGTTAACTAGGCAGGGCTGGAAGGCAGAACACACTATAACAGCTTAAGTAATACCCACCATCGCCAACCCCCTGCCAGTTAAAATAAATAAATAACCCATTAAGGTTTTAAAGTCTTCAACTGTAATTGCTACTAAAGTAGAACAATATTCGCTTCTCTCCTTTAATTACTCACCAATTTTAGGAAGAAGTGCAAGAGGAAAAACAATGCAGACTGCAGTAATCAGTAGCAGCAGTCTCCCATCAAGGTACCAAGACCTGTTGGAAAATGTATTTATGATTGATACAAAGCTCCAGAGTCCTAAAAAATACATTCTACTTTAAAACTGTGATCTTACACAAATTAACTGTTGGGACAAGAAATCATTTCCAGTCTCACATGCTATTTACATGCCTTTGTATTCCTAGTTTCTGTACCGTGACAGAAAAATAGAGCTCCCAGATAACGAGAAGCGAACCGGCATCTCAGACAACGTTCCACAGGCCAATGTCTGCATGGATCAGGGGTGCGATGTGTGTAAGTTATTTCTCAGCAGCACAATATGCAAATTACTGCTTTTATTCAAAGCAATGAGCAGAGGGCATTCATACTCTACACATTTCCTATAGAAGTACCTACGTAGTACACTACGTATATCTCAAATTGGATTACACCGAGTTGCATATTTACACAACTGGAAGAAACAGCAATATGAATTCCCACTTACTGATGAACTTCCAGTTTATTACTCCCACACAACCTTAGTTCCTTACCATTTCCAAGAAGTGTGAGGTTCCAAGAGGCTAAGCTACCCAACCTCTTACTTTGGAAATTCAGTTATGCTTTCTAAAAATACCAACTTTCTCATCTGCCCACGTTTCATTACACCTATTATCAGAGCATTCAAATAATAGAAGAAAACAACAAGTAAATCCATTTCCAATTAACCTGAAATTATGTCTGCTGTCCAGAGTTGGTATAAAAGAACAGCAATAAAGAGGACTTTCTTATCTTTAACTTTGCACAAAGTGATCACTCAGTTCTTACATCCATGCACATACTGAAGGAGGGAGGGGATGGAAATTATCTGTTATAATGTTCAACCATAAAACTATACATATTTTTTAATAGAGGCCTGTGAAGCCTTAATGAATTTAAAATCTATCCAAAGTATCAAAACCTGAGGAAAGTACAGATGGATAAGCTGTTAAGAAACAGAAACATCTTGAGGGTGGCTCTCCCTAACTTGGCAATAACCATATCCTGTACTGATAAACATCTTGCACATCAGCCTCCGACTTTACTACCTATAAACACCTTGGCCTTTGACCTTCAAGTTTATTTAGCCCAGGATATGGTTAGCACCTAATAAACGGGCAGCACCTCAAGTTATCTTAAGGAAAGTAGCATAACACCTGCGTTAAAGAAAAATGTCCATACATGTGTATTAACTACTGTCACACACATGGACAACCACTTGTGTCACTTGTTTGAGAAGGTACAAACGGAAAAATGTCAAGGTTGAGGGTATCTTCACCTTATCAAAAGCAAAGTAACTCTTAAGTGACAATGCCTATATTAAAAATTACTGAAAGATAGATTATTGTTCAAAATACAAGTTACTAGCCTAGGTCTGCTACTGCTACAGTGAAAAACCAACTTGGCCAAGATCAGCTCCCTGCTGTATTATTTTTCACATTATTATTTAGTGTTCATATAGTTTTAAAACTTTTTCTTTCTTTCTAGTATGTTGGACGGTCGCATTAGGAGGAACACTACGGCAGCAGAAGGCAAAAGTATAGTGACTGCTGCACTGTAGGTACATGTGGAACCTCTGCTTTAAGTCACCTGATTCATGCAGCAAATCCACAGTTGCCATCACAGCTCAAAAGCTCAGGAGGACAGAGAAAAAAAAATAAAATATTTTCATTACTTTATGATAAATGAAAAAACATTTAAGGGGGAGGGGGGCAAAGAGAGAGGAAAACTGCAGTGAGGTGAGGGGAAGGAAAGAGAGTAATTTTGTGAACTGCTTAGTTTTGAAATACCAATTCTTTTATTTAAAAAGATCTCAAAAAAACTGAATAGTGGACCATTTACAGGTTAGCAAAAAACTGTGTCCATTTTTCCCTCAAAATACAATTGTAGAAATACATTTCTTTTCCAAAGGCAGAATAAATGTTTTGGTATTGCCTTTAAAAATCATTTTGATCTGCAAATTTAATTCTGTATGATAAAAGCGTTCCAAATATGAAATATGGAATATAAATCCTCGACTCTACTGAAAATGCTTTGGCATGCAGATGTTCTTCCTCCCTCCCCCCTGTTTTAATTAAAAGCAGACATTTATAAATTGCTTTAATTTCATTCCTGAATGCAACAGGACAAGAGATTCATATGTTCCAAATTAGGATCTTAGTCTCAGTCTGTATCAATTAAATAACACACAAGCAAGACAACTTAATTGCATCAATCATATCCTCCTGACAGGGTCATTAAATGTTAACAGAGGGCTCACAAATTACAACTTTTTAACGCAATCCTCATTTGAAACTATGTTCATGTCATCAAAACTATGTGGAATTCTTGTTATGCAGACAGACTGAAACATCTCAACTCGCAATTAACAAGTGTTCATATTGTATGGGTTTGGTTTTTCAATAAGGAGATGAAGATGTATTACACACTGGCTCCGAGCCCTTCAAACACACGCACACCTGCTAACCTTTATCTATAAAAATAATTCAATGTGGCAAATGTTCTTTAAACGGCTTTCCCAAATGTATGGCACAGGAGGGTTTAGACATATAAATTTTTTTCACGGATAGTTTAACTGGCGCTTTTGATACTTCTAAGTACAGTTAAAGACAAATTCTGCACCCAAATGAAAGCGTATCGGATGCTGTAATGACTTAGAACAGTTGTGCAACCACATCTGGAAACAAGTGCTCCAGTTAAAGATGTTTAATTAAACTAGACAATATTTATGCCCTTTGCATAAATAAGTTGCTACTTAGGCTTGATATTTGATTACATGTTATTGTTGAACAATTTCCTACAATTTAAAACCTGTGTTAATAAAAAACTACTCTTAACATCCGCACGGAAACAAAAGATTATGATCTCCATGGCAATTAATATATGAACTATAGATATGGGCATACAGAGTTCAGCTGTGTGCAGGTACCTGGAATGCTGCTTGACCACTGCATCTGAAATATTTGCTTGGGCAAAGAATAACGGAGTCCAAATGTGTCAAATGTTTATTGATGGAAGAACTCTCAGTAGCAGAGGCAGAAACAGGATGAGAACCAGGATGACAATCAGCTGCCCACTTGAGCTGTGGTTACTAGTCCTATGGACAATTCCAGCTCTTTCTAAGCACAAATTTGAACTTCATTATCATTTCAAACTGTAATTTCAGCTAAGGAAGAAGCACGGGTGGTGGCAGGGCTCGCAGCGACTGAGAATCACAGTGGCTCAGATGATTTGTAATCACCAGTTCAAGCACTGTAACTGTGTGCTCACCACTGTTGGCACTGGGAAGATCTGTGCTAGGACCTTAATAAACAAAGCTGATGGGGGTGTTATCAAATAGGCACCTTAATAAAGTTGTTTATACTGCCTTTTTTAGACAGAACAATCCTTTGGGCAATGCATGCAGGGCCTCCAGATTCTGCCTCTTGTGGGCTTTCATAAGCTGTTTGTTTAAAAGTGTTTCTTTGGTGGGAAAAGTCACTTTGCAGAAACAGACCGGACATAAAATTAAAACCAGTAGCAAGTGACGTTAGATGCTAAATTTGGTGGCAGACTGGAATGCCCACGCGGCAGATACAGTAGCAGGTTCGGTGCCACTGTGTAGGAAGAGCGGAGTTAAAAGTATAATCTTGCAAGAGAAGGTGGTAGCACCCAAATGAAAAGCTGATGACTACCACACCTGGAAGAGATGCATTAGCAGACTAAAAATTACATATACACATAAAACAATCAGTCCCTTACTAAAGAAAAACATAATATTGCTAAGGCCTGTAAGGCAGAAAGCAAAATTACCGCCACACTTCATTTCTCAAATTATTCATTCTAAAATGGAAAAGTTATAAATGAGAAAACATAAAATTAACTGAAGTATCTTTCAGAACTTAAAATTCACCCGCAACATTCAGGAATAATACCGGCATCCTACAGCCTCGAGACAATTTCACTACATTTCAATCCAGAGAAAGTCTTGAGCTCAGAACATCTGAAAATAGCAGTTTGGAAAACCAGTGGTAGCACAGGCTAAGATACATTGTTATGAATGACAGCAGCACTGGAACAACTCGAACAAGGTATTTCAGCGCTGAAGCTGCAATGTTTGTCTTAGCACAGGCACAGACTTCTTGCAGCAGCTCTGACAGACATCTGAGGGACACACTCCTTACATACAGCTTTATAGCTCAGTTGTGAAGAATAATTTCTTTACTGGGAGCCAAGTTAAGGAATTATAAACCGAGTCTGGAAACCTGGCATTTTTCTGAAGACAAGTCCAATTACTGGAGCAAGACAACAAAATATTTAAATTTTAATGTCTGCTGGTTTTAGTACTGTGGTTTTGAAACATGTGAAGTGATAACAAGACAGCAGTTTAAATGTGTCCCCTCCTCTCCCTCCTGTCCCCTCCTGCTTCCTCTTTTAAATTTTTACAGAAGGAGATTTCTGTAGATGGAATTTTGCCACTGACTTTAAGGTCGTCTGATGGGAAATTGCTGTGAGGAAAGAATCATGCTCTGTGTGTGTGCTGCAGAAGGCCTGCACATGCCAAATACATTTCATATTCCAAGAACTCCTGTAAATAACGAAGTTTTTTAGCATGTGAGATCAGAGGGAAGAGTCGTTACCCATATCCTTCAGCAGTGCTGAGCCACTTTCTTCTTCAAGACAAATACAGAAGGTACAAAGCATTTTTCCTTACCCACTCTCGTCTCCACTTAAGAACCCCGCAACAGCTCCAGGAAGTTCGGACTTAACAATTAAAAGATAAGATGACATAGCTGCAAACAGAAGCAGAACAGATTTAGTAGAGCAGTACCAGTATCTGTAGTTGTAACAATTAGCACAGCTTAACCAGAGCGGTTACGATTGGAACATCTCCGCTAAATATTAGACGCCACGGCACCAAAATCAGCATTTATTTTCTCATATGCTTCCTTGAAAAGCTGCAAATCCCTGAGTATTGGGCTGATGTTAGCTAATGCCTCCAAAGAGGCTGTTACAATGCGAGTCTTGAAACAAGTAAAGCATAATTCAAAGGACTAAAAGGCAAAACAATGCAAAATACAGGCCTGACCTTTTACCTGGGAGCACAGACCTACAGGCTAGAGACAGACTACATAGCTGCAGCACTTCTCCTTCCTCTTCACTTTTATAAGACGTCATTAATGACAAGAGTAAATAATAAGATTTGTTTCTATCAATACAGTAGGTTTTTTTTAAAGACTCTGGTTTTATTGTTCAATTGCTGTTGCACTAAACGAACGTGACAGAAATTTAAAGACAGGAATAGGACTCAAAATGGTTTTTTATATACTGCCAGGTTTGGCCCTCAGAGGTGAGAGGGTAGATCTACACTTCTCATGCTAAACCCACCCAGAAGACGATCTCAACAAAATCAAGTGCAAAACGATCCATGAACTGGGAATCAGGAGAGAAAGTTTTAGTTATTCTACTGGAGTATTGACTTAAAATTGTTTCTAATTCTACTCAGAAGAAAGCACAAACGCATACACATAAATGCAAAAGCTACTTCATTCTATTGCTTTTCTCCTTTACTGTATAAAATGATCAAAGGCATAAATCAAAGGGGGTTTAAATTACAACTTACACTAACCTGATACCTTCACATACTGTTCCTGGCACTTTTTTTTTTTCTTTTACATAAGCAGCAAGTATTTATATGAATCAAAATCCAGCAGAGAATTACTCCAAAAAGTCAAGCTTTACAAACATCTCCAACGAGTACCAGAGCCTTCATGGCACCAATTTCCATCCCTTGGCAGCAAGTAATTTTAGTAACGTGCCGACAAAAGTTTAGTTACATTTAAAGCTTGACAAAAATTCATCTGCTGTATTCAAAATTTACTGTTCTGTATTTAGTAATTCTTTACAACTTTATTGTGGTGTATTTATCAATGCCTTAAATTAAAACATGAATTTTAAAAAGATAAACCAACAAACTTCCATAAGCTTTTTTTTTTTTTTTTTTTAAATAAGTTTGTGAGGTTTTTTTATAAAAGAATGTTCTGAGCCTTGAAAACAAGGGTGGACTCAGACAGTGCTGTACTACAGCAGTTGCTGTTAAGTTTTGAAGAAAGGTAACGTGGTCTCTATAAAGAAAGTGAATTCTATTAATACAAAGTGACATCTACCTACCGCAAGGTTAAATTAAAACCATTCGGTAGGTCACTAAATGAGGAAATATTCATTTCTTTGCAATTAAAAGCTCTGGTTTTTCCAACGTTCAAGTATATTCCCCTGTTGACACGTAGCTGTTGATTGTGTCTGGTGAGGTATTTATCGGCTGTCCCGATTTTACTCCGATTTGTGTACAACAGAATGTAGATTCAACCACAGAGAACCTTGGAGCATGCACATTTCTAAGCCACCAGAATTTGTAAGTAAAATAAGACAATTTCTCACGCTAAGCTACAGGCAGAGGCATATTTCACCCTAAGCAAAGACAGATTTTTTTAAAAATTCAGTGGGGGCGGCGGGGGGAAGGAAAATTCCTCTAAATTATAATTCAACTTTATTTACCCATGAGCCTTTTTTCTTGTATTATACAATACTTTACAGACAAGTAAGACAGAGTTTTCACATATTTATGTCCTTCAGAAAGATTTCAAAATAAGTTCTGTTGCAGCCTCAGCTGCAGAAAGCTTCAAATTAATTTCCGTATCAGATTTCCTCCTAATATGCAATCTGTCACTCTTCCCTTGCATTCCTATTAGCCTCTGGCTAATCATTTGATCACTTATCCTTTGTTGTGTGCTTACTCTTTGTTTTTAAAAGAGGAGTCCTATTTCACTGAATTCCACTCCGAAGCAGGGAACCAATCATGCACCAAGAAACTTGCACATGCTAAACATTTGTACGCAACTTTCTTCCTTTCTCTGGGCATATGGGAAACAATCTCACATAGTAGGACTTTCCCCCCCCCCCCCCAGTTTATCTTTTCTTGTTTGTTCTAGAAGACGAAGAAAATAAATAAATTTATTTATATTCTGATGCTTAGATAAGCCATGAATCTCGTACGGAAACCTGAGCAGGATGCCAAGGCTAAATACAGTTTAAAAAGTCAAATCCTGCTTTTTCCTTCATTTAAAAACACAGCTGTAATTCTCCTCACAAGCAACAGCTCCTTGTAGTTTTACTCGGTGTGAAAGTAGTAAGAGACACTATGTATCTCTCTGAAACACACTACGCAAAGTGAATGGTTCGTTTGGGTTTTTTTAAGGCCGAAATCAAAACAGCAAAGTGTCTTCAAAAGGGGCACAGCAAACTGAAAATATTTTCTCAGGTAGGACTAAAGTGCATACAGTCTGACAGACAAAAAGTCCCGTATCCTTTGCTCCAAATAAGAAGTTGTACTTCACTTCCCTGATGCCCACCACCACCGAAGCCATGTCAAGTTATATTGCAAAAATTAAATGTCAGCTCTCCTTGGCAGTCTTAATGGATAACAGAAGGAAGAGGTTACACAGTCACTGAGGCTAAACTGTGACACAAGAGAACGCAACAGAAAGCATACCTTGTGCTTGGATTTATTCCACTTTGAAATATTTTCTCTGTTATTTTGAAAATAATTTCAATGTTTCAATGGCTAACTTTTAAGGCATCTTTTACCACACAGGAAAATCAGAAGAAATATACATTCATCTTTAGAAGTGAAGCATTTAAAAGAAAAGTAGCGTATGTCAGAAGCAACACTCCCTTCAGAGTTCACCCCCCTTGCACACGCACAGTATGAGAGAGCAGGACTTACTGCTCTTGCAACCCAGGCTCATCCCCTAAATTAAAAAGGAATGTTGTTTTTATTGGGTCACCTTCTCTTTGCTGCATGAGCCATCTATCTTTGGCACCGAATGAGACAGGTTTCCTGCAGAACAAAAGGTGCACAATGACGTAGTTTGAGGCTTTAGCAATATGCAGATCCAACAAGTGCTGAACTACAACTATGTGAGCAACCTTCGTATAGTTGATTCCTAATTTTCAGGTCCTGAACTTGCATATATTAAATTATTTTTAAATAATTTTCAGTCTGCATGCAGAACTACTTAATGGAGAACTGAGCAGCTCTGAACTTCTCAACAGGCCTTGACACAGAAATGCCACAATTTTCATTTCTGCTTTTATCTTACTTTTTTTTATCCAATAGGCTTATCACTGTCTTGAAAGCAGAAAGCAATTACATTCTTAAAATACATATCACTTTGCCACGTTCTCAAAAGTTATTAGCTCTGACAGAAAAAAAATAAATTGTTAAAATACAAAACAGGCTACTTGCTTTACACTTTGGTTATTACAATCCGTAACGCCACCATGAGATATGGCAGCCTATAAATATACACACCACGCACACATACATTATGTCCTTATTGTGCTACAATACTGTTTTACAGTGAGCATATATGCCCCCACCTGAGAAAACATTAGTTGATAGAGAAAAAGGAAACCAAGGTTATGTTTTTAAAATAGTCCTCAAGGCCAATCTTAAAATCAAATATGTGAGCGTCTTTTTGGTTAACGGAAAAAGAAATGTAACTTGTATTTTTGGGGGTAGGATAATAAAGAAAACTGCTGAATTCCACAGCATTCCTGCAAGAGGATATGCATGTGAAACTTATGTGTAAACATATAATTTATTCCTTCCTTAGGAAATGGTTGGCGATAAATCCCTTCAAGTCATTTAATTGAAGGGACTGAGTCTAACTCTTCTGGCTAGTTTTTCCTTATCTCCCACTGTAGTTGATCATATTGGAGTGCTATAAAAATGCCATAGATTATTAAGCACTGTGCACAAATGGGACCAAGCTACCCTCCAAACTTCACACGGGAGGACATCAAGGGCTGGGGAAAACCAGTATCAATATGGCCAAAATGGCTCTACAGATTCTGTTAAAAAAACAACCAACCAAACAAAACACGCACACAAAAAAACCCCAAAAAACAACCCAAACAACCCAAACAAAACATAGGGGTGCTGATCTGGGAGGCAGGACAAGCAGACAGAGCAATCCTGATCCTCTTCTGGGGGGACAGAAGAGGAGACAGAGATGCCTCACAAATGCCTACAGATAAATAAGATAAATGAAAATGCTTGTAACTCTCATTCTCTAAAGAGTTCAGTCCAATTTTTTCCCCAAATCCTGAACAGATTAAAGGCTGAAAGACAGAAATAGCAGAATAAACACTACTGATCACTGCACACTCCAGGCCAACCAAGCTGGATCTTTCATAGCAACTGCACGTGACACCCCCCTTTGGGCTCCTATCTCCCTTTGCTGATACAGAGGTTGTTTAAAATTGAATGTCCTAACTTTGTCACATCATTTGGGTTAAAAAGGAAAGCAGGGAAGGGTATCAAGAAAGAAAGTGAAATGAGAGAGGATTATTGGGCAAGCTCCCATTCTTCCTGTCAAAGAATCATAATGGAAGAGGAAGATAGGGAGTACTTCAGAACTGCGCTGAGCTCCTCGAAAGTAACTCTAATAGTGGGAACATCAAGAATGATACATGGATGCCACTGAAAACCATCAACTATTTTAGCCCTCACATCATACAGCCTTGAAAGCATGCTCTTTTGTTTTCATTTTGCAATGAATCCCTCACATATTTGAGTTTAAGAAGTCTCCCAGTTACCTGATGCATTGTTTTTACTATTTCCAATTAGTGGAAGATTAAAAACTGAAAAAAAAAAATAATCACAGGGATCATTTGTTTTTAAATACAGACATAGACTGGAGTGCGTGAACGGAGACGTAATGCTTGTTCATATGGAGATCTTCTGAGAACAGAAAAAGGTTGTCAACTTCTTTGCTAGTCTTCAAGTTATAAACACACATCCAGATTAATTTTCACTCCCCTGATGTGCTTTCCTTCTAAGCTTAGCTTTTATCTGAATTACTCTGGAACTTATCTATGGCAAGCTTTAAAATAAATAAAAAGGTCCCTCTATTCCCCAGGGAACACATGGGCAGCAGATTTACTTTGGTAAAATTTCATTAGTTTCATTGTATTTGTACAGTGGGTTTGTGTTTTTACAGTTCTGCTGTAACCATCAGCATTTAGTTATGCTAAATGCTAATAAACCAGAAATGTTTTCTACACAGCCCATCATATATTCCATTCTGAAACAGAGTTGCAGGTTGGGATTTTTGATGTTTTGTTTGGGTTTATTTTATTTAAAGAAGGCTTAAATATTCCTTAGAGTATCACACTTTCCAACCACCATTCACTGCAGCACAACAACACGGGAGCGTGGGTCATCAATTGTTAAATTAGTACAGGAGCTGACAAACCTGTCCTGAATTAAGGCAGCTCTGCACTGGAAATCCTCACTTTGAATCTGTAAGGATAATTAGGCTTTCAGGTCAAAAGCAAACCGCACTGTGAAAACAAACATTCAAGTTTGTTTGAAAACAGAATTAGCTTTCCCATACTTAGAGGAAGCTCAGTTAATTTATTAAGGTATTCACAATGCAGGTCTCAGCATGTAACAAGCTGGGTTTTATTCTTCCATAATTTGCACCATTTGTTTGTTTTCCAAGTTTGTAGAGTATCGTACTCTGATTACAAAAAGAAGATTATTTCCACCCACAGCACCACTGTAAAAAAAGAAATAACAAAAAAATCAACCCCACCAAAAAAAAAAAAACCCAAACCCTCAACCTTGCTTCATTTAAATTTGAGACAAAATTTGTAAATCGTTTTAAAAGGAAATTTCAGAATGAATGAACTCGGGGGAGGGGGGGGGGAACCACAACAAAATCATTTGCAAAGCAAAAATACCCAATTAATCATAAAAAAAAAAAAAAAGTCTTTTTTTAAGCCATGCACAGCATTTCTAGGACCTGATTCACAGCCGGCACACATATAGCTCTGCCTGGGAGGGGTACTTGTTAAGTATTTCATTCTTTACCCCACACAGAGACATGGGGGGGAGGTGGGACGAAGCCGGGGCTGCGGGGCCGGACGCGGCCGGCAGAGGGGGGTGCGGGTCCGGCGCTGCTCCGCTCCGCTCGCCCATCGCTGGCCCCTGCTAGCCACCTGGCCCGGGCAGCCTC
>JAAGNO010015956.1:0-41089 GCA_033439905.1 Ceryle rudis
CATATTATTATTATTAATTGATGATGGGGTATGACTGAGCCTGAAATGTCATGGAGGCTGCTGATCATTTGCCTTAAAACACGCTGTGAGCTGCAGGGATTGGAAAGCTGCCTGTCAGGCAGCTCAAAGCCCTGTGCAGAGCCCCTGAGGATGACCTCCATAGCAATGTTTGGGACCATCATTAGTTTTCCCAAATCTTTACAGATCTGCCACTTTATAAGGCATAGTTTTGGGCTTGGTGTGAACTTCCAGGCTGTTGCTTTTTTACTGTGAGCCAGGTCTAAAGCAACTGGTTTAAAACAAGTGGGAAAGGCTTGTATGTGTTATGGCCACAGCAGGGACTGCTCTGTAGCTATATCCTGGTCCACCCAAATCATTTAAGCTTGTTGCATGATTAGGACATTAGAGTCTGTTCTGGAATACTGAAAAAGTAAATGCCCATAATGGCTAATTTAGATAAAAATTGTATTGATGCCTTCTTGGCTAATTTCTGATAGACATTCTGTTAGATAGAGCTGCCATTTTACATGACCTTTGTTTCTTCAGAAGGGAGGCTCTTCTATGCAGGAGGACTACAATTCAGATTAAGTGATCTAATTACAAGAACAATTACAAACAGAGAAAGGGTAAAAAGGGACAAGGTTAAATAGCCTTAATGGATGGTGTGTTCTTCACATGGGCAACATCTGTATCACTTTCCTCCATCCACTTCTACAACAACTGATGATTTATTTTATTTCAAAGGGCAGATTCAGGTTTCAAATAGTATTCATAGAACCATAGAATAGCCTAGTTTGGAAGGGACCTCAAAAGATATCTTATGCAACCTTCTGTGGGAAAGGGACCCTGTTGAGAGTATCACGCACCCTGTCCAACCACATGTGGAAAATCTCCATCAATGGGCACTCTACCATGTCCCGAGGAGGTTGTTCCAGTGAATGATTCTTCTTACGGTAAAAAATTTCATTCTTGTGTTGAAATGGCATTGAGATTTTCAATCCTGCTTCTGTTTTCAAAAATCCAATGTAACAAGATGCTCAAGAGTCTGTTGCAGCAGGAACGTGAGCATTTGTCAGTTTGGCTAGGAAGTTTATTAGTTTCGATCCCTGCATTGGACTGTTTTATTAGGAAGGTAGCAATTAGTTTAAGCTAGGTAACTACCGACACAGTTTAATGCAACAACAAAATTATGACTGATGAAATATCACTAATCATGTCATAACCAGATGAATTTATGCTGTGGTCTTTTCCCAAGGGTTTATTATGGGTTAGACATGAAAGCTGGAATACCAAAATCCAGCCTGCTGTTGGCTATTTTAGCCTAGGGGAAAATACAAACACATTTTCAAAGCAAAGAATTAGGCTACCCAAAACCATTACAATCATAATGTGAAATGTTACGGCATTCAGTTCCTGCACGTTGTTTGTTTGCACAAACATTGTGATATATTTCAATTTGCTTTTTTCTTTTTTATATAATAGATTGTTAGAAACATTCCCCTTTTTTTTTTTTTCTTGGTGCTGTTCAACCTGTTCAACCATAAGGCTTGCCTTGAACTTCCATGATTTATAGTCCAGATTGAAGTGGTCTCTGGACAGAGTCAATAGGCAAAGATGCCCCGGTGCATCAAACTTTCTTACACCCAGGAAGCACCACTGGTCCAAATAGCAGTCAGTATTGTAGATGGCACATTGTTGGAGGAACAGTGTTTTTACCTTGCAGAGGAAATTTTGGCATTCTAGACCTAGGCATATGACACATAGCTTTACTGAGGGAACCATTCAAATGAGAATGTGCTCTGATTTTTTTCTATTTATATATCATTTTCATTTCTGTCTGCTAATTCATTCACAGATTATAGATCTGACGTTGGAATGTAAAGTACCACAGACTATGACATGTTGTTGCACTGATTTCAGCATCAATTACTGCCACTGCTGGCACATGAAACCTGTTACTGCCTTCATAGCAATGAGTTCTGAAACTAAACTCCCTATGGGAAGAGTGGGACCAAAGAGGTTTTTGATGGACCTGTAGCTTTTTATTTATAGACCTTGTAACAGCTACTGAAGAACCTTTGATTTAAGAAACACCTTTTATCTGCTATGTAACTTCAGCTGAAATGAATTCTTATTTTTCAGTTTTGTCTGAGGTTTATTATCAGGCAGGTTTTTTTGAAAGAACTCTTTTTTTGTTTTGTTTACTATTGACGTCAACAATGCTGTCACCAGAATATTTTATTTTCTTTGGAAAACCTGATATCCTTGTGATGTGGGAATATGGTCCTTTCACCTCTAGTCTGTGGTATGGTAGGGAGCTCTCAGCAAGTGAACCAAGGAGAAGACACAGGAGAGTGATGACTCTCTGTAGAGGCTGAGACATTCATGCCAGGTTCTGAATGGTGGTGAGAGATGTGACCACCTCCTGTGTGGAAAGCACTGATAGAGGAAAAAGGTGATGACTCAGTTTGTATGTTCCCAGCTGAGAGCAAAATGCATCATAAGCCAACTGTAATTTCTGTACTTGTCCTTAGAAAATATTGTGGGCATCTAACATGACTCTGTGGGCTTTCTTGGTGCAGAAGCTGATGAAGGAATACAGACAGATGGAAAGTTATCAGAAAGGACTTGTTTTTCCTTAGGAATGTAAGTTGTTAGAGTATTGGTGCCATACTTCCCAGCTACCCTGTGATATGAGTATTGCTACCCTGGGAGCAGAACAAGGCAGTGAGGTGTGATGGGAAGGAAGGCACTTGTTCACTTCGGTCTCCATGAAGTATCATGATGGGCTTTTTAGTCTGAGCAAAGAATATGTGCACATAACTTCCTATGAATGCACACTGAGACAAGAGGAAGCTCCTTGGTATTTCTCACATTTACAGCTATTGGTTCTGAGAACCTTCATGCCCACTGCCACACTGCTTATGTTCTGCTTGGTTGCACTACTGGGAAATAATGACAGCCTGTAAATGCTGAAATGAATGCTGCAGGAGAGCTTGCAAGCGGCAGCTGGAATAATAAACTGCTCTTTACCCTGTGTTTGAGATAACCAAGACCTGCAAGACCAGGAGGTATGTGGAAGTATGAGGATGAGGTATACTGGCAAACTTGCAAGGGAAGCTTGCAAGGCCTCTTTCTCAACTGCTACTGGCTTTGTCCACTGTGTTTGCATTTGCATAAGCACTATATAAGAACAGAAGTTTAAAATCTCCCAGGAAGCAGTGATTTGAAGTACCGCCTATACAACTTTGCTGAAATACATGTGAAATTAATTTTGGTAATGTCACATCTCCAGTAACTTCAGATATATGGAGTAATCGATGTGAATATTTAGAAAATCTGTCTGGTGTGTGTGCACACCTGTCTGTGTGCAACAGGTGTGTAACAGGTGCTGCACACTTGTCTACCTGTCTGTGCACACACCTATGTGTGCAACACATGAATGTGATCCTAGGTGTTTGTAAGCATTTTTTAAGATTCGATTTGCATGCACAGTGGAGATAAAAAGATTTGCATAAATTTTTCTTTTTAAGTGTTTAGTCACATTTTGCTCCTAATGCATTAAGGGAACAGAAATGAATGCTTTCAGTAGCTGTTTATAGGAAAGTTTTTAAAGTAATATTTAAGAAGGATTTTTCATGGAACATTTTATTTATATTATAAAGCTGGAATAAATAACTGCATACTCTACAGAGTAACAATTCTTACTTGTCATGTTTTTACAGCCTTCATAACACTTATCACTTTTAAAAATTTGTGTGATAACTTTCCTGTACTGCCTTCCATCAAAAGGAAGATAAAATATATCTTAAAATGACAATTCATTAGAGTGTTGCCAATGTAGCTGCAGAGCTTTCTATCATTTTCTGATCTGTATTGTTTATATAATAAACCCAGTAGCAACTAATATTCTTTGGTGACATACGTTTCTGCTCTTGGGATGTATTTTTTAGTGATATGAAAATAAAATAATGTAAAGTAATGATTACAGGGAGAAAGAATAAGGAGTTACCCCATCAGTCTTCTACACTATTATACACAAAATGACTGCTGCAGTAAAATAATACTGTTAACTTTTTCACTTTATTCTCAAGATGGTGCTAAAGGAGTGTAATCCATTTAAATATTTCCAATTTTTGAGGGGGGAAACTAAAAAAAAAAAAAGGAAACAATTTGCTTTGTATGGATTGATAATATGGAGGAATTAATTGATTCCTTTTTAATTTGATACCTGTATATGTACGTTGCTTGCTGTGACTCCAGATCTATTTGCTTTGTTAAGCAGACTTTCCTTACACTAAAATCCAGCTTCCAGACAGATAGCTGTCTTAGTCCATCATGGAAACATATTTCAAGATCATTTTAGGATTAAATTCTTATTGCTCTTTTCACAATAGATAGAGAAGTTTCCTCCATTAATTCAAGTCCAAGATAAAAACATATCAATATACTGGATTTTTAGATGGAAATACAGTATGAAGTCATAACCTTTGAATAGTTGCTGAATTTTACCATGAACTCTGTGGGAATTAGTAGCATTTAGACCTCATAATTCTACAGGCCTGGGGTTTCTGCTGTACCACGCTTGGGAGAGCCCATCTAGAGGGCAGATCCTCAGCTCTTCTTGAAGCTGCTTTAGCTGATTTGAGGAAATTTATGTCTGTTTCTCTCAATGAAATAGTAAACTGGTTTACTCCTATTAAAGTTTTTGGAAGTGAACATGTAATATTTGATAAATCCCATCCCTTTTCTATATGTCATTATCTCAGGTGTTGTGCTAGTGCTTGTTGTCATATATGGTTGTAAATGGTCTTGCTTGCCTTGGTGTGAGGACTGAGTGATGTATTATTTGTGTCGTATGCAGGAGGAGATGAAAAATTCAAGTGTTTTTCCACTGTATCTGTGAGAACATATTCCTAGTTATTCTCTCAGATGACTTCTCATATGAAGAGAAAAGGGAAATACATTGTCGGCTCACCTGTCCTTGATGTTAAATCTCCAACAAGCATTTTAACAATAACCACTTATAACAGATTTATTTCAGTTTACGAAGACCAGTTGCTTTATTCTTATAAGACTAGTGGTTGGTATAGGACTAACCTGGAAATGTTACCAAAAAAAGAAAGAGAACCTGGATGTTGTCTGAAAAAAAATTGTAGTGCAGTGAACATTTGCCACTATAGAAGGTGCAGAGAGCTCCATCAGCTTTATCCATCCCTACAACAGGTGCAGGTATCTGTCATGCTAAGGTGGCTTAATGCTCTCTGATGCTTATTTTCTTGAATTCCCCCCCCCCCCCTTTTTTTTTTTCTTAAGTGGGGGTATTTTTTAAAAGAAGTTATACTATCTGCAACTTCTTTGCAAAGACATTTATGTTTGACTGGAGGCTAGAAGTCCCTTGTTCTGGCCTGATGTTAATCTCCCTAGCATTGCCTCAGTAAGTGATTTCTGGTTGCCACTTTCTACATGTGGCTTATGCTGTACAAAAAGGCAGCATTCCTCCAAATCCATCAGTGGCTTATAGCACTGGATATGTTGCTCCAGCACCTCACTTCTTTTAAAATCAAGGCTGAACAGTGATGAGAAATGGACACATTGGGGATGTCTAGTCATGACTACCATGCTTTCTTCTGGCAAAAACAATTGGGCCAAGAAGGAAGTGAGGTCTGACACTGGAAGTTGTTTATTAGCAAGGGCTCTTCACTGATGAAAGCTAGATCTTGTCCTTCATGGGATGGGGCAGAGCTGGCAGCAGAATAAGATCATGGGCTCAATAGTACCTCTGCCCATCAAACGCACTGGCACTGCTTTTCAGAGCAAACTGTGCAATCGGAGAATCCTGATTGCATAGCACAACTACTGGTGCACAGGTAACAACACACCTACTGCTATTTCAGGGTACTTCCTTTCTCTGGTGGTTGGCTCAAGCAGGATGAGAGCTGCCTTCTGCTACTTCAACAGTTATTTCTGTGCCACAGGATGGGAGAGGCAGTCTGCTGCACTAGGGTGGGACTTTTATTTTAATCTGCTGCTGCTGAAACATAGATGTGTATTCCATCTGTAATCCATCATTGAATGATGACAGGTAGCTTCCTCTTCCTTTTTAAAAGAAGAGCTGGTATGCAAAAATATCTGTATTAAAAGATCTTTTTAAAGCCACAATGTTAAAAAAAATGGGACATAAGTACTTATAATATGGTCCCTAATCGTATTTGGTTTTTCTTTGGGAAATCTCCATTGCCAGAAGGGTGATATTTACAGTGTGCATCGGGGATAAGCAATGAAAAAGATGGCTGTTTGTACATCTAATTTCTCTTTCATTCATAAAGTTCACAGGCATATAAATAATGGCCTTGTAATTAGATGGCTGTTTAGATCTTGGTCCCTAACTCTCATTTAGTTGTCCCATTTGAAAGCTTACAGAAATATTGAATTAAAAATTTGTGATTGGCTGTCATTAGAATCACTTACTCTTCATTTTCTGGATGCTCAGATGAGACCTGGAGATTCTGGTTTTAATCTGGGTTACCAAATATCTGCACTTGACATTGTTGAAGATTAGCACCTTTGTCAGAAAGCCAGTTGGGATATAAACATACTGGGGTTTGGAACGTTGTTTGTTGTAGGCCTCATCACTTGTTCTTCCAGTGGCCTTTGGCAGGTAAGTCTGAGCTTCTGTCCTAGTTTCCATCTGCACGGTGGAGACAAAAATAACTTCCTTTATTGTCTGCGAAGTACTTGGACACCATGTTGAATGTTCCATGGGACAACCCAGGAGGAAATACGTGAGCAAGTGGTGTGACATGAACATGTTAATAGTGGCACTTCTGAGTTTGAGGGTGCTCTGAAACCACTGTTGCTTCAAGACTTTCACTGCAGACTGATGGGCACAGAATATGTATAGACAAAACTGCTTTTCCCCTGCTACTCTCATACGTCACTGTCATTTATAAATGAGCTGTACATAGTTCCCCTTTTATGTTACTGGAATGTAAGGTTTAAAGCCAAAACAAATTCTCACCCAACAAGTCAGTCCATCACCACCTCCTCCAATCTAATCAAAGTTTGTATAAGATATATATATACATTTATACACAAACAAATCTGCGCATATATATGTGTGCATATATACTTTGTGCACATTAAAATTACTTGAAATGAAAAAGTCAAGTCTCTAATGCCTCGTACATCAAATATTACCTCTAGTTCTGAGGGAAAAGAGTTGAGGAGGATATTAAAGCCTGAAATTACTAAGCTTTTGTAGAAGCAGTTACTGAACATGGGCAATAATCTGTTATTTAAAAAGCAAAATCCCCAAGGATTTTGATTCCATGTGTTTAGTGTGCATGCATGACATGTCTATCTAATAGATCAATATTTCACAGGCCAAGAACAATTTACATGACAGACTGTAAATTATAATGGCTCCCAAACCAGCTAGTGTAAATGGATTCTAAGCAGCATGAATCAATAACAGACACTTCTCTAATAGCTTCCCCACTGCTGGTGGGAGACAAAAGCTGAAACACCACATCTGTTGTTCTGTTGTCACCTTGGGAATGCCTGATACTGCATATCCTATCCAGATCTTTCTTCTGGTCAATTTTTTTACATTTTGTATTGAAAATCTTGGCAAGGTAAGCTATAGCCCTGTGTGGATACTTAAGATCCTCACTGTTTATACCTAAGTAAATAAAACTTCTTGTATATACAGGTGTACAGCATTTATTTAAAGACAATATGCCATTGGCTTCATAGCCAGATGTCAGGAAGGGGGCAGTATGGTTTTGTGGGACACATGGTTTTGTCCCAGTGGTAAGTCTCAGCAATATAATGATGCTTAGATAGTCAATACTTCTAAAATGCTAAATGTTGGTGATGAATAGACACACTGTGGCTAAGGATTTCCAAAGGCACACAGTCCACCTCAGACATCCCTAATTGGCTGTCTTCTGTCACACTTATAAAGCATTCACTTGAGCTACTGCTCTGAAAGTGCTCCTGCTCAATTTGCTAATAGCCTCTGTAGTTTGTTTGTTTTAGTAAGAGAATTCATCAATCCCTTCTATGCTTTTGTACATCTATAACAAATTTTCTGTACTCTTCTCTTTCTGACTCTCAGGTTCCTTGCTCTTTCTCCTTGAATTTCAGCCATTTTTGAAGCTCTTTAATTTTCTTCCTTTTTTTTACAAACTCTCATTCATTCCAGTTTTTTTCCACGATGCCTTCTTCCATGACATGCTACATTTTTTTCATTTATTTTGTGTGGTAAATAATAAATTCATTTATTTTATTGGTAAAGAAATATCTTTTTTTCTCAGAAAAAAAACCAAAACAAAACACCCCAAACCAAACAAAATTTAATAAGGACAAGTGCAGATTACTGCACCTAGGGAGGAATAACCACATGCATCAGTACAGGTTAGGGGTAGACCTGCTGGAAAGCAGCTCCATGGAGAAAGATCTGGGTGTCCTGGTGGACGATAAGTTATCCATAGGGCAGCAATGTGCCCTTATGGCCAAGAAGGCCAAAGTGCATAAAGAAAACTATGGTTAGCAGATTGAGTAGAGGTTCTTCTCTCCCTCTATTCTACCCTGGTAAGGTCACATACAGAGTATATTGTGTCCAATTCTTGGCTCCCCAGTTCAAGAGAGACATAAAAATACTAAAAAGAGATTCCAACAAAAAGCTACGAGGATGATAGAGGTACTGGAGCATCTCTCTTATAAGGAAAGGCTGAGAGACCTTGACATGTTTAGACTGGAGAAGAGAAGACTGAGAGGGGATCTTACTAATTTTTATGAATATCTGAAGGGTGATTGTCAAGATGAGGGCAGTTTGTGCCCATTGCCCCTCATCCTATCACTGGGCATCAGTGAAACTCTTTCAGATATTATTTTCTTTTCAGATATTCTTTTCACCTCAACATGAGGAAAAACTTCTTTTCTGTGAGGGTGATGGAGCACTGGAGAGGCTGCCCAGAGAGGTTGTGGAGTCTCCTTCTCTGGAGACTTTCAAAACCCATCTGGATATATTCTTCTGTGGCCTGACTGAGGTGATCCTGCTCTGGCAGGGGGGATTGGACTCAATGATCTCCAGATGCCCCCTCTAACACCTACCATTCTGTGATTCTCTGGTTCTGTGAAAATACCCGAAGGCAACTCCTCCTTCCTCAGCAATCTCTGATTCAACAACTGTGTGGTTTATATACATCTGCTAGTGATATGATTGAAAGCTTACCTCTATTGCTGCCATCATTGCTCACTCAGCCCCACTCTTACTAGCTTTATCCCTCTGTCCCAACAGTCTCTCTACTTCTGATTCCTGCTCATTGTCCCCCACCCCTCTGCCTGGTGGTTTTGAACTGTGAATTATGAGAGGACTTGTCTTCTAGTATTCATACTTTCGAAAAGATGTGGATTTTATGAGATTATACAGATGAAAATTGGATATTAAAATTCTCAACTTTTTCTTACTCCGCTCACAACTTCTCATTGTATTGAACTGTAATTAATTCTCTGATTTCTAGTTTAATTTTCTTAAGGTCTATCTGACAGGTGAATGTAAATATGTCTAAGAAAGGACTGCTTACTCTTACCCTTCCTTACAAAAAACCTCTCGTCTTCACTCCCAGTTCTAGTTATTGGTGTGAACAGAGGGCTTTGTTATTTCTATCTCCATAGCATTTAATCATTTCAGTATCATTCCCTCACTTGTTCACTACTTGGTTAAACTGTTTTTATAATGACCTTGTAAGTCTTTTCTATCTAATCATGTCACTAAAACTGCTATAATACACATTGTGTGACATACATAGCCTGAAACACAGTCAGCAGGCTGCTTCCAAGATTTCCCCTTCCTCCCCTCTCCACACATATACTCTTACATCCCCCTCCACTCTTCAGTGTTGCAATTGTTTTCCCAGTTTTTTCTGTTTCTCTGCTAACACCTTTTCTATTGTTAAATTGAAGCTTCTTATGCTTTTCAGGAAGCACAAGAAATTGGATCCTGGTTATAGATCTGTTCTTCTCTGTCTATTCACCCTGCATCCTTTAAAAGTGCAGGGTCCTCAGGATGTCCCATAGTCAAGAAATCTCCAGCCAGTTGTGGCCACTGAAATATCTATTCCTTGTTGCACTCTCCTTTCATGTAAGTGTGAACTTTCTGGTGCAAGAGCTGTATTAATGATTTGCCATGGGTTGTCTTTTGTACAGCAAAGTGTTTGGGTCTGATGCTCTAAAAATTAAAACCTGTAATGGATGACTGGAGTGAAAAGGAGGAAGAAAGAGTGGATAGGGGTATGGCAAGTGCATTAGCACCAATGACAGCTAAAGCTGCCTGGTCAGTCTTATTGGAATCATGCCCTTCTAAGCTTCAGGGCAAATACTATAGATTACTTGGCAGACGTCTGTGTATAAAAGGGATATGAGTCGAATAGAGGAAGAAACAAAACAGTCTTATTTTTCCTCTGCAGTAAATCCATAGATGCTTGGCTGAGATGGGCTAATATTAAAATGAAAGCACATTGTCACACTCTTCCCACACCTCCAAGCAACAGACTGAACTATACATAAGAGACAGTACTCCCTAACATCTGACTGAAGCACATTTGCTTTCATTGTGCCAAGAGGAGGATGGAAATGGTATCAACACCTTGCTTTAAAAAATGCTGTGAGCAAAAAAAAAAAAAAAAGAACAGAAGAAGGTGGCTTATATTTGGAGCTCAAATTGTGATTTACACTGACAATTTTAGTGGTAAGCAAGTCTGTATTTTTTTTTCTTTTTAGAGGTTTTTACCTCTTAGCTCTTCTTGAAGCTATAAAACACCTCAAGCATAGTAAACTGACAGCAGATGTAGCTTTCTCTTAGGCAGTTCAACCTGTTCTCCTTTGCTGGCCTCCCTGCCCCTAAAACCAAGACATACTATGATGTGATACTATGTATGATATAAGTACCTTTCCCTCTGCCTCTCCCTCTCCCTCTCTCTAACCTTCTCTCTTTCCTTCTTTCAGCAGCCCCCTTCATTCCTCACAGATATGTGGTCTATTGTCATTCCCTAAGACTTATAAATGTCAGTTCTTCCCCCAAGCCTCCCCCCACCAGATTCTGCTGTTTCAGTTCTCCAACATCTCTTGCTATATATAGCCAATTTGTATAACTGAGTAAAAAAAATCTTTACTTTCTGTAGGGAATACCAGCAAAGCAGCAAATATTGCCATGGCAACGAGCCTCTCAATCCATCAGACTCCCGCAGTATCTAATACATAATCTGTAAGGCGGAGACTAGTGTTGAAAAATGAACATGACATATTGTCACTTCAGGATTTAATATCCCTTCCCCATGACCTTAATTAGCTCACCTTATTTTTGGTAATTATTCAATTTCTGATAGAAAGTTCTTTTTTATTTTGCTTTACTGAGAAAGCTAATGTGTGATCTGCCTTCATTAAAATGCAACTTTTGACTTTTTCCACACAAACATGCCACAAAATGGGAGTTTCTATAGTAACACACAATGCAGACTTAATTTGAAATTATAATCTCTTGATAAAGATGAGATTCCCCCAGCTCTTTTCTCAGTGTATTTTCTTTTTATTAAAAAAAAAAAAAAAGGTCTTGCCACAGTGGTATACCTCTCTTCTGTTCCAAAGGAAGTTTGAAAAAGAGTTTCTTAAAATTAAAACCCATCATCAAACAGCACTGCTGACGTTAAAAATACACATTCTCAGCACTCATTTTCCTTATACATTATAAATTTTGTATAATTTGGCTGCTTTTTTGCCTCCTCTTATTCTTAAATTATTAAATTCTTTTACTATGATGGTTTAATGCTGTGGAAAAAGGATAACTGCATTTAAACCAACAACACTTGCAAGGGTTACTGGTAAGGCCTTTATCAAGTTTAATGACAGGCCTTGGATTTTTACCCTAGTTTTCTAAGCCATATACTATTATGAAGTCTGTTTATCACTCATTCAGTGCAGAAACTTTAAAAACATAATTAATCCACTGACCAATTTCAACAGCATTTAAGAAGCATTTCCAGGTCTTTTGCTGTTGAGTGGCAAGATGTAGATTTGCAAGATCTTTTGTCAAGGATTTGGAAGGGAGGGAGGGAGGAGGGTTTGATTATTGTTGGAGTGTCCAAAATAGGAGAATGCAGGAGTGAAATGTTTCCTGAAGAACTGAACTTGCTAGGGAGGCAGAGGGAGTCAGCCCTCAGGTAGTCAGGGAAAGAACTGACACCTACTACAAATGGCCCACGTGTATACAGTTTGACACGCTAACTCTACTAAATCACTTCCATGCAAAGAAGCCTAAATCCCATTGTTAATTCTTCACACCAACAATATTTCTCCAGGGTTTCAAGTCAGGCTCCTCATGGCCAGGAGGTTTGCCATTTGGACTCATCCATTCAAGCTGTTCAAGTGGCCATAGAGAGCCTTTAGGAGTTCTGTAAACATCAGTCAATTGTGTGGTGAAACCCAGAGAAGAATGTCTTGTAGGAGAGACACAGAACGAACTGAGACAATACCAGCTTTTAGAAACCTATCATATGCTCAATACATGTCAACAGAATGAGATTTAAGACCTTGACACTGATGGTTTTTCCACTGTGTGGACTGTCCTACCTGACTAGCAGTCAGTGAGGTCATACCCTTAATGCAGACGTCTACCGATTCAAAGTTACTGACATAAAGAAATCATTTAAATGAGTTCACGAGTCTCTCTCCTTCCTTTTCGTGTTAACAACATGGGGAGTTTATAAAGTGAAGCAGAAAAACAATCGGTACTTTTCTGTTCACTGTAATGGGTTTTGTATCATGCTTTTCATTAATTCATTTTTAAACATTACAGCCCAGCACATATGATTGAATGGATACTAAAAATATGCAGCATTCATCCACAAATTAGTACAACAGCATGAATTACTTGTGCCTTAAATAGTAATACTTGCCTAAATAATAATGTTATCACCAAAAAGACACTCAACCGTATGCAAGAGCAATATGCCATAGCAAACAAACTTACTTAGCAGGAGGTCTATACATACTTCTTTCCTTCTTTAGTTAAAAAAAAAAAAAAAATAAAAAAAGATGGGAATAAGTGTGCCAGTACACCATCCTATGTTTCAGTAGGTTTCAGAGGAAATTATTTTTTTCCTATCATTAAAAAAACTATTCAAATAATACTAGAAAACAGAGTAAAACCAAGATATTTAAACTGTTTCCCATATCTGTCAAGTGAAAGTATAGGTTTTCTAAACTCAACAGAAATGTGCCACTTTTAAGGACAAGTAATCATGCTATTTGTTATCCTTTTGATTTGAAGCTAGGTTAGCAAACGCTCCATGACACGTGATGTGACTCCATTGTGTAAGTTCCTGGGAGTAACAGAGGAAACCTGTGATGTAGAGATAGTAGGCTCAGCTTGACAATGATAAATATGTCAGATGATGACAATCATTCTGTGAATTTAGTTCTTGTGAATGAATGAAAATGGTAATTTAAGGTGTCATGATTTGGAAGCATAATCTCTGTATCAGTCATTCAAAATCAGTTGTAGCAGAACAGCTCCTGATATTGTTCCATGAATATAGTTTGAGATGCATGAAGACACACGGATACAGATTTGGAATCAGACAGGAGTATCTGATCTGCCCTCCTAGATAAAACAACCAATTAAATTTCACCCAACTAAGCCAACTCACGTAACACTAAAATGTGACTGACTTGATGGAGATGAGACAGAATGTGCTTATAGAAGCCAAATATATTGTGGATTTTGTCTCCAGTTTCTTTGGCCACAGCACTCTCAGTCCCCATACTAGTTTTGTGAAAAAGAACCCAGGGGGGAAGGACAGGGCTCAGTGAAAAACCTTCTAACAATGGCCAGTGACTCTTCAGAAGTGTCATGGATTTTTTGTCACTTTGTAAGATGCTACCTTGCCTTTGGGAATTTGATAGGATCTGTCTTACCTTGCCTTTGGGAATTTGATAGGATCTGTCTTGGGACCATACTGGAATATTTTTGTAGACATGCTTAGAGCTCTTACTATTGCTCAGGTAGACACAGGTGGCCTGCACTGACACTGGATTAAAAGGGTCCTTGGCCTTAAAACTATAGGAAGACAGGGAAAGTTATAACTGCTGAGTGATACTCCTAATGTGGGCTGGTGGTGGTGATGGCAGTAGATGGTGTTCACAGGTGATAAAAAACAATCTCTCAGGCAGAGTGATGTGTTCTTTGGTGGAACCATCCACAGAAGAACCTTTTGCGTAGTCTTTACTGGTTAGCGGATGATGACTTCTAGGCTTCCTCCTACTAGATTGTCTCCTTCTAACTCCTTGTATTTTAACGTCTGAATTATTAAACTACGCATTTGTAGCCCAACAGCCCATCTCTGCAAAGATTCTTTAAATTCCTTATCTACTCTATAGTACTTTGTGACAAAGTGCTTCATAGGCTGCATGCTATATGAAAAGTATTTCCTCAGATGTGATGGCATTAAGGTTTTCTCATGTCTCTTGCCATCTCCCCTCCCCACCAGTCAGTGCTGTCAGGAAGGGTAAAAAGAAATGCAGTCATCTAAGGTACTATTCCACCAGGGCTGAAATTACCTGTGTCTGTCCTGAGGAAACACAGGATTTTATTTTGGATAAATACTGATTTTGATGATTTCACATAGCTCAACAATGGTCAGCTGTAGCAGCTTGCTTTTTTTGTTTGTTTGTGTGTGTGTGTGGTTTTTTTTGTGTGCGTGAAGATGTAAGTCATTAAGCCAAAATAAAAACAGAAAGTCAAATTTGGGCTCCAACTGCAAAATCCAGTGGAAGACTTCCAAATGAAAGGGCATATGCCAATGCAAGTACTAGGTTTCTTAAAGTATCATTGCTGTTGCTACTTTTGTGTTGAAAATGAACAAAACACCACATTTCTTAATCATTCCCTTTTAGTTATCAATTATGTGAGTAAGAGCTGCTTGCCTGCTTTTGCTGCTACCAGTGTTCTTTTGCACCAACCTTTCTGGTTTTCATGATTTTTCTTACAGGTATGTGGATTAAAAAATGTGCTTATGAAGTATGTTGATGACAATGTGGAGGGAGTTCAGCTAAGAACAACTAGGACTGGAGGCTCTGAATGCTGAGGTGGACTATTAAATCTTATCCAATAATTTGATTATGAGGTGATTAGAGAGAGATTCTGGAAGATGGCAAAATATTTGAAGAGGGGAGACAGGGGAATTCTTTACAGGAGGGATGATAATAAGATGATAATAAGAAGGAGCAATCTTTTATTACATGGCAGAATTTCATGCAGTGCACAGCACTAACAGTGAGGATCAGCAGGTGCATACAACTGTATCCTCCCTTTCCAGCAAAGAGATATGCCTGTGAAACATGCCTGGGCTGAGACAGTGAAAGGAGCAATGCTGAAGTCTGGGATGGGCTGATGCTGGGGTAAAGAACAGACCCACTGCACAATCACTGCTATCCCTGTTTCTGAAAACAGTGCTGCACTGACTGAAAGGAGGACAGATCTTACAGGTCTCTTCATTCTTGTTGTTTATATTTTAACAGCTCTCTTACTCTTGGCAATGACTCTCACTGGAGTCTTTTTGGTTTTCTCCTCCATGTAGTTCAAGTTATTTTATGCAGAAAGGAATAGTGGTAAATACATTTAGAAGAGCCTGATGGTTTCAGAAATAATACTTAGAACTAATGTGTTCTGTGCATAAAAGAGAGTTCAACTTGTAGGCATTATTTTGCCTGTAATATGGTCAATATGGTCCCTGTTATCCCCTGTCAAATGTTTGAAGAGCAATGGAGGCAGGTGAAAAATACAGGGAGAATATAGTCTAGCTTTAGAGATTAATTTAATACCTGATTATAAGGCTTTTAAAAGACATCTGTCAATAATACCATGATAAGACTTTTCTCTCATTGTTTATGATGAATAATTTAACTGGGCCTTTTTCCAAGGAAATGAGGTAATTCTCTTTCACATCAAATAGTTTATCCTACCATGTTCTATAATATTTTCCATTCATTGATTCTGGATGCCTTTGCAACTCATTTTCAAAGTCTAGGGGTTTCAAAATACAATACATTTATGTTACAACCAGTTCAACAGCTGTTCTTGTACATCTCAGATATCTTTGTTTTGGATAATTTTTCTCTTAACTGGTGACCAACATTCTTTGCTATTCATCATGTTATGCTTATTTCCTAGAACTAAAATCCGTTATGGTCTCTTATCTGCTTGGTAGCTCAATAAGCCTGATTCAGGTCAGACAGTTTTTTACAGCTTTCAGAAACATCGATCCTGCTTTTCACCATTTAGTTCAACTCAGCTGCTCTATGTGAAGACAATTGATTAGACATTTTTAATGACATCTTTATCCTTAGTGAATATTAGCTTTTGTCTCTTTGCATATACATTGTTGGTTTTTCTTTCAGCACTGTATATTGCTTACTTCTCCAACTGAAGTCCATTGTTGGTTAGCACCTTTGGAAGATTTAAGTGCATGTTAAATAAATACAGAAAAATCTCTGCATTAAAAGAACATTAAAATTGCCACACCAAGTCCCAAATAGCTGGAAAAAGACAGTTAAAGGTGCAATACCAACTCGCCCAGATGTGAACATACCCATATTATTCAGGGTATGATGAGAAAACGTCTCAAAAAAGCCTTTATCCACCTCAATGACATTTTTGTAACTAAATCCCATACTGAGGTCTGCAAAAACTGGTACTTAAAACCTAAAGTGACTTCTGCTTTCATTATTAAATTTCTGCACATGCTTAAACTAATTTTGGTCATGCTCAGAAACACCGGGTGTGTAATTCCTCTCTAAAGACTGTCTTATACCTCAGTGTATGTCATAACAAATCTCATATGGATTCACAATTTTGCCCTACTGCTGATCAGAAGATATTACAGTACGACTGCAGATTGGGTGCTGTAGAAAGCAGTGCTGTGGGAAGCCGTGAAGATTTTTTACCTAATAACGTTGTGTCTAGACCACTTAGCTTTAGTATATAAAATGAGTGTTTGCTCTGGGAAGCATATGACTGAAAAACTTAGCTTTGCTGTGCCATGGACCATGGCAATGCAAAAGAAAGGCACTGAGAAATCTGAAACAGCGTCAGACTGACTGTAGCCTCTTTTTAGAAATGGGTGGTCCCAAGTTAATAAAAGTAAGGGAAGTATTGAAACACACATCTACCATGGACAATGACAACTCTAATAGAATAGAAGTTAAAGGTGTAAGTAATAGAAAATGCTGTGTTTCAATAAGAGGCAGTATGATGAAGCCTATATGTAATCACTGTTCCTAACTAGAAAACCAGATATTATTACTTCATTCATAATTCAGTTCTTGGTTATCTCACCCTCTGTATTTTGAGTTAATTTTCACAAAGATTTTAGCTTAGCAAAGTAACATTAGCTCTGCTATCAAAATTTAATATGTTTTTGAAAAATCTTAGCTTCTAGAATCATATGACTACACGAGAGTCTTCGTTTTCATTTAGGAAAGAAAATATTTCTGTCCCTCACACTTGTAGAGCGAAATTAAAGACAAAACCCTTAAAAACTCAGGGAATGCAAAGCAAAAATTCTTAATATTGTTGTATACTGAGAATTGGAAATACTGTCAATCAGCTTCCTCATTAAGACAACTTTCTTTTGTTTCTTACTGCACATACAAGTTCACAGTTCTTCTAAGCCCCTGATAGTGCATCACCAAAAAAATAGAACTTCCTGCTTGCGTGTATAATGAACTCCTTGTTTAGAATCTCATTCTCCTCTCAGATCTTGACCTTTACCATGAAGTATAGACTGTATTTTCTTTTAACGATAATAGTATTCTTCTTTCTGTTATCTTCATTATATGCATTAGCTAATTTCTGCTGAAATAATAACAAAACAACAATATTATTATAAATAAATAATACACTATTTGGTTACTTGTAATTTAAATTTGACCAAAGATTTAAGGAGTTAATTTTGAAATAAATTTTATTAGCCTATATATACAGTATTGAATCAACAATAATTAGATGTTCCATTTAATAAAACATTTATCTTTATGGCTTACTATTTCTACAAAACTACTTCTGCAGAAATAACTGTCACAAGAGAACAGTTGTTTTTGTGATTTTTTGTTGTTGTTGTTGTTCTTACTGCTTTGTTTTTTGTTTTTTTTTTTTAAGTAAAAGATGATGAAAATACATATTATGGGAAAACTATCCTTCCTATTCTACTCAGCATGTGGTCGTAAAAAGGCAAACTGTAAAAGGATAACTGTCTGTCTTGAAAAAAAATCACTTTGACTTCCTCAAACCTGGGCAAATGTCTTTCTTCAATGAGTATTCTGAATGCTTTGGAGTTTTTGCACTTGAATTTTGCATTGTAAGAATCTGCTCTAACAAACTGATGGCACTTGATATTACTGGAAAATGTTGAACTGGATAACTGTACTTAGAAATGCATTCTGAGACTAAAGAGTCAGTATTCTAGACTGATAAGATGGAAACCCGGGCTTTAGGATCAGTTCTTCAAAGCCCTGATTCTGTGTATGAACAACTGGTGTGTTCACGCAAGATAGCATTTCTACACGCACCACAAACTTGTGATGTGATAGTAAAAAGGTTAGGTTTTTGAACAAAAGACAAAGATAAAAGGTGTACTGGGGAAAAAGAGTTGAAGTAGAAAGGTCATAATGTACTATAGCAAGAGAGAGTATAATGAATATATATTTACTGTTAAGTATCGTATGCTTTTCTTACCTGTCATAAAACAATCACTCAAAATAATTAAAACTGCTAAAAAAAATCCAGACTACAGTGGTATGTATAAATCTGAAAATGCTGTGACTATAAAGTAACTCAAAGCAGGAATATTTTTCCCTTTATAAACCCTCTCTGCAAGTATGAGAGCGCAATAGGGACACTTCAGATTCAGACACTGGAGAGAAGAAAAAGAAAGCTTTAGGGAAAAACACTCCATCACAAAACAGCTCTCTCCTAAGGTTTGTCTGCTCCTGAAATTCCTTCAGGTTAGCTTGATTTTTTTTTTACCCACCCTGAGTAAAATTCATGGCATCCATTATTCAAAAAGTTTTATCTGGAGTCATCTCAGGTCTTAGTATTCATTATGTCACTGTATTTGGAAGTAAATTTACAGACATTTGGAGTATACTATTTTGTGACAAATGAAGGAAGATCGTTATTTTAAACCAACTCTTCTGCCTCTGGCTGTCCTCATTCAGGTGTATCATGTGGGTTAACTGGGTAGCAGAACAAACATGCCTGTTTACTGATGTGCCCCTAGTGCCAGAGAACATCTTAATTGGATGTCAATTCTCTGTTTAAATGCTTTAAGGCAGCCAACCATACCCATTTTCAATTCCAGCCTGTAGCAAGTTCATGCTGCTCATGTCACACATTGATTACACTGCAGTCATCCTATGGCACACTAGATCCGTGCTTCTGCATAATTTGGAGCTGAGACCTTGGACTTCCTCATTACCTTAGGGAGAAAAGTTTGTACAAACTCATCTATACACCAGTGACCTGGAGAACTCAGAGCTCAGTCTGGATGAAAGAGAAGGGACACAGTCATATTCTCATTTGGTCTTAGGCAAAGAGCATATCTTTGAAGGACTTCTAGAAATATCAGGTACCCTAGGAGAGCTTTGCAGGTGCTACCCAAGCTGGCAAGCCATCATGTTGCAAAACAAACATCCAGCTAGCCCCTGACATAAGGTAGATATCTCACAGATACCAGTTAGGGGTTGTGATGTAGACAGCTTGCTTTCACCCAAGGAAACTCAGAAATGTGCTGTACACCTTGACTAGCTGGATAGCAGGAGAAGAAACTGATGGAAGTATAAAGGAAATTCCTTTCAATGTCATAACACTAGACCCTAAAAGGACTTTCCTAAGGTGCTGTCAAGGCATCACCATATCTGGCTACTCACTGAATGTCTTGTAATAATTCTCACTTCCCAGAGTATTCAAAATGGTGATAATTCTGGAGTAGTGCCTGCTCACTGCAGGAAGGTAGGACCAGATGACCTTTAAAGGTTCTTTCCAACCCAAAACATTCAATGATTCCATTTCTGAATAGCTCTGTACAGGATGTTCCTCACAATATCTGATTTTTCACATTGGCCAAATACATCAGGCTGAACTTCTGATACCTTCCTGTATTGCTTAGCATTTGCTTTCCTACTTTGCTTGTTCTGCTTTATTTATTCACAGGCAAGATGATGGCATGATTTGGGTTAAAAATGACCACCAGTGCATGGCAATTATGAGAACAATGGGCCCAGAAGAAAACAAAAACAGTAGAGAAAATAATTTGGTTTCTAGTTTCATTTATATGCTCAGCTTTTAAGTATTCTGAAATTATACGAGGTAAATTGCCCAACTATAGGCTATAAAGAAATTTCAAAAGGCATATTGATTTTAAGGCATTATAAAGGAATTCTTGGACAGTTCCCTGGGGCTCAATTCAATTATGGTGGCTTTCTATTAATTCTGTGCAAGCGTTATAAAATAATAACTTAGGGCAAAGAGTGGTCTTATTTGGTGTGCATTTCTGCTTCTATATAAGCTCTAAGGGACAATCAAAAAAAAATTTAGCATAACATTTCTTTCTTGTTTGCACTGTAACTGTTGTATTAAAATGATTTTGCTGCTCACTTTTTTTTTTTTTTAAACTTTCAAAGCAGACAGTTCTCTCAACACACACAAGTACAGGGCTCTGTCATACCTCATATCTTTCTATCATAATAAATGTCCTATTGAAATAAGACAGATATTATTAAAGCATGTTTTCCCTTACCAATCTTTTCTACAATGCAACATGTCCTCTGAGAATGGAAATACAAAATGTAACAAAAATACAGCCTGTTATCCCTGCTGGCAAAGATAACAGACTTGGAACAATTACTGCATCAGTGTTGCATTCTCTCTCTATACCTCTTAGCATGCAATAGGGTGTGAATCTCAGGTACAGGGATTTTCTCATTGCGAAAACATCCAGAGAATCTTTATGGAGAAGAGGGGACAGAGAGCAGTGTTTGGTAACTTCATCAGAACTTTTTGCTAGAGAGAAAAAGACAAAGCAGTGGCAGGTAAGTGGCTGATTTTTTCTGCAATTGTGCAAAGATGTGAATGGAGGGAAGAGACAAGAAGCACAGCTCTTGGGTGAAACTGAAAGGTAAGTAATAATTTTGTTATATTGGTACCATGATCAAACCATTTCTTGAAGCCTTTGAAACCCTCTAAGGCCTCAAAGGCCTTTCTTTATTTTCTCAGTTCCAAGAAAAAGGCCCTGCAGTGCAAACCAGAGGGTCACCCTATGCCAGCTTGTTGCTTCCCCATTCCATTTATATCCTTCTAATCTGCACTAGCTTTAAAATGAGCGCTGTGGTACATTCACTAAGAATTTTCTTTCCAGCTTGACATGTAGTTTATGATTTATTAGAAACATTTTAAAATGTCATTAAATCATCTGAAAAGTTCCTAAGAGCATTGCATGATGTATGAACAAATCCTCATACAAAGGATCAGTACATCCTTTAAAGAAGCTTGCTATCTTAAAGGAGCTAAAGTAATTCACAGGACAAACACAAATCCTAAAAGAAATGCATTTTTGAACTTTTTCTGATCAGTTATGATGTTTTACAGAGGCTGCTTCTCTGACTATTCAGACCATTCAGAGAGTCTGCTTGCCTTTCCCTAATGTTTTTTGGTGAGATTCCTTCACCTTGTTTCAGAAAGACTATGAAAAGCCCATCAAGTACTTAATGCATAGGGCAGATACTACTGTTTCCACCTTTGATAACAGGTTCTTCCTTTGTTTGATCTCTCTCACACCTATCCATCAAGACACAATTATACAGCTATCCAGCATCCAGTAATGCCAGCGAAATGATGAGGTTGCAGGATGTTTCTAAGAATGTCATTGTACATCCACAGAGATTAATGGAGCAAAAATACCATTCCTTATAACAGAGTTTCTCTAGGGTCTGGTATTGACCTTTTGGGCTTTGCTAAACTGTAATGTTGACACTTCCACTATTACCACATAGGCTTTGCTCCACCATGGAGAAACACTTCTTCCTACTTATGAATACTGCAGAAAGTGTAGGAATCAGTAATTTGGGAGAAGAGACCAACACCAGCCTCATTACAACCTCCTTTCAGGCAGTTGTAGATTTCTCCTTTTTAAAGTCAGTTTATTTAAGCTTGCACAGGCTGTGAAGTTAGATAAATTTTGCGAAAGAGACAGTGGTTTACCAGGATTTCATCCTAAATCATGTCCAAATTTTGTCCAGAAAGAGATTATCCAGTCTGAGTCTCTCAGCTACAAGTGTTTATAGGCACTAGTCTAGTGTTTAGATCCCATATTACTTTAAAAGTACAAACTACCTCTTGATTGTATGACCCTTTGCAAGCTTGTGAAGGAATTTATACAGTAACCTGAACCAAGTAAATTAGGCACTCATTAAATCCACAAGTAATGACCTTCTATTTCAAGGAAAACTCAGGCTCATGAAGTCAAACACATAGTAGCTTCTTTGCTTTTTCATTTTTTTTTTTCCTTTTTTTTTTTTTTTTTTTTGAGGGATGGAATGATTTGTGATGGTTAGGAGTGAAGACAGAGCTGAATGAGATCCCTGAATGCAAGCACTGTTTCTGGTTTTGTGGCATTATGTAAGGGAGAGGGACAGATGAAAAAGAAAGTGGTTGAACTTCCTATTTGTACTCACTCATTGACTCTGTCAATTTGGCCATCTCTGTTTCTCTTTTGGGCTTCTCCTGGGGGAACAGACAAAATAAAAACCAAACATATATATATAGTATATATAAAAAAATATAAATATAAATACACTTGAGTGCAAGTGGCAGTGTGAGGGAAGACATTAATCATTTATATATTTCTATTTTATTCAGGCATTCAACTTTACTACTAAATCACCTGCACATTTGAGGGCTTTTTTCTTTTAGTCTCTGGATTGTGTCATCTATGAAGTGTGAAACTTGTGTTTATTTCTGTGTTTGTATCTAGTTAGAGTAAGTGAAGTTAAATGAAGTGTCAATGGAGGATAAAATCCTCCTGATTTTCACTCTGCACCAAAATTTGCAACTGTGTTAGGACTTCTTGACAAAAGATATGAAAATGACCATCTCACAGAATGGATATTCTGAAGGAAAGAAAGCGCTTATTTAAAAATAATTTTCTTACAGAAGCTGAACCAAGTGGTATGGTACTGGGTCTGGCACCGAGAGGAAGTGATTGAAGTACTACTTCTTTTATTTCTTTGATGCTTGAGGGACTCCAAATCATACCTGCTTGGTTTTGTCACTTGTTTTTAGCATCCATTTTTAAATCTAATTTTGTTTTCCTATATCAGACACTTGTTGCTATGTAACTAAGCTATTTAGACACAAGGCTCGGTGTCAATCAAGAGCCCTGAGGCTTGGTGGAATTCCCCTTAACAGGGACCCATGCCCCAAGGTGTGCCTCAGCGAGAACAGTGGAGATTGGGTCCGATTTCCTGATTTTGGAGGCAGAGTTTGGGCTGAATTAAAACATTCAGCCCTTCAAAGCCCTTTAACTTCTAACTAGCTGGTTTTAAGGAGATGTAGTGGGGTTGCTCTGACCTGTATGATCCCTGAAACTATACAAGCATCTTCAGTGACCGAGTCTCAGGCTTGTGGGTAAGCAGAGCTACTGCTTACCTGTCTCTTACTTCACAGCTGTCTTCAAAATGCAGACAGCCCAGACCTTCACTAGTTTTCACCACAGCTGACAAGTCCATTTGGAAAAGTCATAGTGAAATTTTGGAGACTTTCAAAACCTGCCCGGATGCATTACTTTGTGACCTTTGCTAGATTGTATGGTCCTGTTCTGGCAGGGGGGTTGGACTCGAAGATCTCCAAGGTCCCTTCCAACCCCTGACACCCTGTGACCCTGTGGAAAGCCCTGGGTGTCAACACTTATTAATAATGGGTGTGGGAGCCTGCCTTCTCCCTCTGTTGAGGCTGCTAGAGAGGGTCTCACAGGTGTGCAGATGTCAGCTCTGGATCCAAGCAGCTGTTTTCCACAAAAATCTCAGCAGAGGAGAGAATTTCCTCCAAAATATTACTTTAATAGGTAGCAACCCCAAACAGATGCCCCCTGTCCCCTATCTCATGTCTGGGACAAGGTGCAGGTTTCTGGGCAGGGTGTCCTGCAGTAGCTGCTGACATGGCTGGGGACAGGATTCAGTACAGTGACATCTCTCTTTGGCTGGGTCCATAACAACAAACTGCACAGGGGCAAGCCATGTGCTTAGAACAGTCCCTGTCAGGTGTTTTTTGACGGTATAGATGTAGTCTTCCAATGCTATTTGGCTATGAAATGAGCAGACCCTGCCACAGAGGTAGCAGGTTGTCACAAGAGCTAGCCCTCCTGCTTTATTTAAAAGAGCAGGATCACCTGATGACTTGAGAGGAGGTGATATCTGTTCAGCGCTGTCTTATTCTAGTACTGGTTCCTATCTGATGCAAGAAGTCTGAAAGAAAGCTTTTCTATACCAAATATGCTACTACTTGCACTTCAGAAAGCTAGGCTTCTAATAAAAAGCGCACATTCGTTAGTAATAGGAAACATTGGAACACATGAAACAAGCAGATAATGCTTCACAACCATATGCATACCCCTTCGAGCATTTCATATTAAGAGAAAGGTTTAAGGTTATGTCCTGAGTCTGTGGTGAGGTTAATGTCCCAAGCCATGCTGATAATGTAGCATTCAGCATGCACTATTATGAAAGAAAAAAAAAAAAGGAGGAAGAAATAAATAGCATAAGAGTGCCAGTTCAAAAAAAAAAAAAAAAAAGTCCTGTATGGCAATTTCTTGCATGGTATTAATCATCAAAGGAAAGCACAGTACTGTGAAACTCATCAGTAGTTTGTGTCCATGTTGCTTTATAATGTGACACCAAGAGCTGAAAGCTTCCACAATCTCAGAGAAGCAGCAGAGACAGACTGCTCTTGTAAGACCCTGGATTGTGTGCAGTTACATGCTCCCCTTGTACACCTCTGTGAGAGGGCAACTGTCTTCCTGGGTGCATAAAAAGGAAGAAATTCTGCTCTTCATATTTTAAATGATATGCACATATAATTCCAGTGATAGATGATATTGCTGTGATGCAAGAAGGGATGTGTGAAATATAAATTGCTATGTAAAGCATGTTAATTTCAACTAGTAAAAATGGCTATTTTAAATGCTTTATACTTTTTTTTTTTTTACACTGTTGGTGGGGTCTTTCATTCAGATGAAGGTGTTAAGAAAGAAGCTGTAAACTCTCCTTTGCTAGTGGAGCTGTTTTCCTTGTTGCTTTTTTGTTGTTGTTTGTTTGTTTTTTGGTTTTTTTTTTTCTTTTAGCTATGTACTTGGCCTTAGTTTACTTTGAAGAGTTTGACTCTGCTGTGAAATTTAAACATTATTATCAATTCATGTGCCTCTTATCATTGAATAGTCAGGCAGATTTAAAGCTATTTCCTTTCTGTAAGCTTCCTTAAAGCAAATGATTGAAGCTCTCCTTCCCTGGTTTCTCATGCTGCACAGCCTGACATAGGTTCCATTAGAGGGCCCACGAGAAGGTGTCGGTAGCGCCAACAAGGCACTTGCAGACTTAACATTTTCAGTGTCTGCATGAGCAGAGAGTGAAAATTTCACCAAATTCCAGATGGAAATCAAAACATGGAGTACCTAGGTTACTTGTGAGGAAAAACTCTTGGGCAGAAGAGTATACTTTTGCCAGTTTACAAGTGCAGAGGGTGCCGACACACTAGGTATCGATGTAATGTAGAACACTGGCTAAAATTTATAATAGTATTTCCTCAGTCCTGTACTGGCTGAGCTATGGATCAGAACTCAAATACATTACATCCATTACACCTACTTTTTGTGAAGCTTCATTACTTTTGAAAGTAATTCAATGGTAAATCCCTAGTAATTTCATTGATATATCCTTTAAGGCAATAGCTATTCAATCACTAAATGCAAATTCAGTGAGAAGCAAAGGAGAACCTTTTCTGAAATTTTAGCTTAGAGTAATCTATCTTGGGATATCTTAAATTACTTTTTGAACTACATGGAAATGGTGTTATGTTTGAAACACTGTTAAATGAGAATAATAGAATTTCATTTTATATAGTGCCTTTCATACTTGTGACATCCTCAAATGCTTTACGGTAATGAATTAGATACTGGTTGTTAGGCAATGGTGTGTAGGCAAATGCAGCACTCATTATGTGTTATTCATTTTAACAATTGCCTACACTCAGCTTTTGAAAGCATAGCTTGTTTTAGGTGGAGAGGGATTTTTGGAAGGAGTTGGAGCTCTTCCTTTTGAAAAACACCATAGGAACTTTGATTTCTACCTAGACACATATCCAACAAAGGGAAAAAGTGACCTAATAGTCCTTTTTTTTGGGACCTCTAACGATAAGATGTGGTGTGGTTTTGAGTTATTTTACTATTACTAAAATTCAAGCTGTATAAAAGACCTGTTTAGATTTATGGGAGTTGCTTTTCATGCCTCCCTGTCACAAAGCTAAAAAATACTGTATATATATTATTAATTTTTATTACTCTGTCTTGCCTATCCTAAGAAAGGTGCTTTGTCCCAACCATCTGCTTTGTTTTGTCTTCTAGACTTAATTATTGGGGTAGAGACTGTAATAAGTGTATTTGTTCAGAACTCAGCACAGTGTGAGCTCAAGCAACTTGGGTTCATCCTCAGCATTAAAGGTGAGAATACTAGCAAGTAATCTGCATTCCCTTGCAATAATCCCAGAGTCTGAATGGCTAAGAATACATTTTAGAGAAGATCCTGTGCTTGGCACAAGAGGTGATTGCATCATTTGAATGTGCTTCAAATACAGTATTTGAATAGATAGAGTGAGCAGAGTTCACCAAGGGTGTACCTTACCTGGGTTCACTGGAGTTATCAAGCAGTAGGGGTAAGTTTGGCTCATTAATGTATCTAGATGTCATAAAACACTCTCACTAGCTCTGATAAGATGACTTACATGGGGGAAATTTGCACTAACAGCAGGAGGAACTGAATTTATTTCTCTGGGTCCTAGAATATAGTTTTTACATTTCTCATAGTTTTTAGTTAACTTACTCATCATTCACACTTGGTCTGTGAGATAAGTATGGAAAAATCTCTGTTTTTTTCTAGGCAGAAAATCAAGCAGCAATTCTAGAGAAGCTTGTCAACTCCCCTCAGACTCAAGATACAAAGCTCACAGCATCATGTATTATATCCATTGCTAATACATTGTCTTCCTTTAACTAGGATGAACAAATTTTCAGATATTAAACAGTGGGGATGGTGTGTGGTGTCTCTGAGCATAAAAAGTCTGTCTAGGAAGCAGCATAAATAAATGTTACTTACTGCTGTTGAATATGTATGAACAATTTTTAATGTACTTGCATTTACCTGTATACAAATAAATAAAAAATTGCTTGAACAAGAAAAGAGAAAAAAATTAATCAGAGAGTTTGCAGGAGAAAGAATATTCATATCTATGAAACAACAGCAACAACAACAACAACCAACCAACCAAACCAAAAAATAGGAGAGAGAGACTTGATGGTTTTGCCATTTTAAATAAGATCTAAACTGTAGTATGTCTCAGGCTTTCATTTTTTCTTAAATAACCTAAAGAAGTTCACATTTTAGAACTAGTAAAATTGACTGCGGAGAACGTAAATCTAAAAAAATATTAATCAATCCTATGTTTGGCAGCAAACCTCAGAACTGCAACCATTTAGATATTCTTAATTTATTGCGGAAACTGTACCAGAAGATGCAGAATATTTAAGAATAATTCTGGTTTACCTCTTTATGCTGTTAAATACTTTTTGCTTTTGCTGTCAGCTGAAGAAGAGTTGATTAAGCATTAAAATGAAATGACCATTAAGGAAAAAATTGGAACATTACAAATTGATAGGTTAATAAAGAAATATCTGAGGTAGCTAAAAGACCAAAAATGGGAGTTAAGTAATATTTTAGTGTTATTACATGATTAAAGGCATGTAATAATACTACTTTGTTTCTTTGGTCTACAGGGTGAAGTATATCAGTTTAACTTTTGTCTCTCATTACAAAGATCCTACAGAATGTCTGAAAGTTTATTTGATTCTCTCAGATCCCAGTAAAATCACATCTCTTCTAAGACACCAAACTGGGTTGACAAAACACTAGGAGAGCTTCCACTTGTGTACTGTGACAGCCAATGAACTGTATGTACTGCTTGCTTTTGAGAAGCTAAACTGGAGTGTTCTAAGAAATTATGGATGAGGGTAATTGCAATGAAGTATTTAAGTCTACATAGAACATTTCTAGCCTACATTGTGAAACTAAGCAAGCATAAGTATAAGCTGAAAATCAAGAAGAATATCCTGGCAACAAAGTGATGTAGTGATGCTACGCTAAAGAGCTTGGAAAGCTTTTTACTTAGGGCTGTTAAAAATTATATCTCAGCAAATATTCTCCAAGACAGGGTGGTTAATCTTGCATATGCTTTGTCATGTAAATGTCCAGACTGCAGGTAGAGCGGCTGTGTACAGTTAATGCATGGTGAAAAGCTCTATAATCAGTGGAGATGTTCTAACCAATTCAAAGACATTTGGTTCAAATTCTGTTTTCCTTTTTAGGACATAATTCATTAATATAGTCTGAATTGTAATAGAAGAAACATAAGTTACCTTGAGATAGCAGCAGTTACCTTATTTTAAAAAGTTGGTAGAAACACAAAAGAGGAGATTCACTATAGAAAAGAGACTTTAAAATGCTTACCCAATCTTTTCAGCTGTTAATAATGCATATGTTTAGTTTTTCATGATCTCATTGTTTCTGTGCCCTCCGAAGGGAAATGTCAGCTGGTTGGTTGTATTCTTATAGCATTAGATTCCATATTACAAAAAGAATCAAAGAATATATATAGACTGGGGATTTCACATGAAAAATTGTAAGTAGAAGCCTGAACTAATCTAGAAACCATTATTTAAACTATCTAAGAGAATAATGATCTAATAAAGTATTCTTTGTTTATTACTTGCCTTGATGCATTGTAAAAATAACTCATAACTGAATAGAACAGATGAACCATTTCAAAACTGAACCTATTTCTTCAGGTACCTTGTGAGACTTAAATGATGAATGTATAGCTAGGGGAACTGACATTTTTCTTTGTTTTGTGCTATGATCATGTTCATTCAATGAAAGTCCTTAAACAAGAACTGTCTTCGGTGTCAGATTTGGCTCCAATTGAATAATACCAAAGTAGCTCACACAGTTTCCAATTTTAGCAGCCTTTTGTTGTTAAATCTATTTTAAAAAATCTTCAAAAGCAGGTATGTTGAAAAATAACAAGTAACATGTCAGATGATGCAAAAATGCTAATAATGAAAACACCTCTCTTTCCTACTGAAAAATACCTGAAAATACCTCCCACTTACTACTCCCCGAGAGAAAATTTTGGTAGCTTATGCTGATATTCAAGCTGGCTTACACAGATCTCTTCCAGAAACTGCAAAAGCATTAAAAAAAAGAAAAATGCTGAGGTAAACCAGCCTTTCTGAATTTAAGAACTGAGACTATGTTCTCAAGTTGGTGTCTTCCACACAGAAAAAATCAGAAAATGAGAGCACAGAACTTTCCATATGATTACTTTGTTATCAGTGACCTTCCCACATAAGGCTGTGTCGTGGTTTAACCCAAGATTGGGTGAAACTCCATGTTTCTCCAAAAGCACAAAATCACAACCTAGACTTTTGATCTGCTAGCTTTACAGAGTTAATTAATAATAGGAGCTGCAGCAGAAACAGTCCAAATGATCTTTGGACATATGGCTCGAAGTTCATGTCACCTAAATTCAGCCCACTAAAAATTTGGATATGCAGTCTAAGCAAGTTACTTAGATTCCCTGTAGCATCAACAGAGGTAAATCAGCATCTCCAAAGGCAAGTTATCCAGGTGTCTCAAGTGGATGAATTGCTGGTGGAAGTGCTGACATAACTAAATCAAATTAAAGACTTGTTACGTGGCTAAAGACAGGGAGTATGAAGCCTCCTCTCTCTGAAATTGCTGCGGTACTGACAGTTGTCTTTCTGCTGTGCCAAAGGTTTGCTCCAACAATTCACCTCCCATTCTCCTCACCCCCCACGTACTTTCTTCTTGTTCTCTCTGATCTTATCCAGTTCATCACCTTTCCTAAAATGCTTTCTCCCTTCCTTATTCTCCATCTAACTTTATAACTAACCTTCCTCTCCATCTCTTCACACTCTCCCACTCTTCCAGAAAGAACAGTTGTGAAACTAGCACAATGTTTGTTGCCATCACATGGTGTTCACCTCCCTCTCTACCCCTCAAACTCCCATGTACTACCTATCTTATCTAAATAAACTGTACCACTTTGAAGCAGGGACTGTCTACTGCTTGAACTGTGCAGCTTAAATCATAGCATCACCTCAAGAGTCTTTAGACTCTGTGGAGATATTCTTATTTTGATAATGTGTACACTATATTGAAGAGGGTCTCTTTATCAGGCAGTGTAGTGACATGACAAGGGATAATAGTTTTAAACTGGAAGAGAGTAGATTTAGATTAGATACAAGGAAGAAATTTTATACTGTGATGGTGGTGAGATACTTGAAGAGGTTGCCCAGAAAAGTTGTGGATGGCCCCTCCTTGGAAGCGTCCAAGACCAGGCTGGATGGGGCTTTTGAGCAACCTGATCTAGTGGGAGGTGTCCCTGCCCATGGCAGGGGGGTTGGAACTAAATGATCTTTAAGGTCCCTTCCAACCCAAACCATTCTATGATTCTATGTGATTATATTATACAGCATCATAAATGACAGAGAAGTCTAAAATGTTCATTATTAAACCCACAAAACGGGGTGAAAATCATTGCACTGTTACTCTTGCCATTCTCTGGTACTTAGACCAAGCTGACAAAGGGTTCTGATTGCTCTAGGAGACTTGTGCTCATTGTTGTCTGAGGTGAAAGATAGCATTCACATTTGTTGTTTTAAAGTAAAACCAAAGGCTGTTTTCTGTAAGGGAATGCTGGCTCAGTACACTGCAATGCTGCCTAGAGATCCCCAAGCAGCCTTTGAAAGAACAATAACTGTGAACAAGTGAATCAGTCTTCAAGAGCCTTGCACAAGTATAACTGTGCTGCTAGTACTTGAGCTAGCTTTTTACTTGGACATGTTTTGTATTATGCCATGTAGACATCTGTTTTGCGTCTTGTGGACTTGTATACATTTTAAATGGAATATCCAGACAAACTCTGTGAATCAGGCTAAAGTTTTCCAATTCAGACACAGCAAAGCTATGTGTTCCTCAGATAGTACAGGTGATTGCACTACAAGTACAGTGTAATTTATATACTGCGCCATATAATAGAGAGGTTTCAATTTGTACTAGCTTGAGTTGTCTCTAAGTTTAACCACACCCAAAATAATATATATGGTGCTAATGATAAAAGGTCAGTTCATGAAATGAGCCATTTGTACTGCTTTTAATCTAATTAAGTGATAATAGTAATAAAATATTAATAGCTATTAGCTTCTAAAGGGAAAAATATGTGCTGTAATAGAGATGGGATGGGATAAAGCATTTTATTCCATTACAAAGATATCACATGGTAATGACACTACCATTAGCAGATATAGCTTCTATGCTCCTCTCCTGTACCTTGATGTCTCTAAGACTATCACTTTCCTACAGGATTTCTGTTTCCTGAGCCCTTTAAGCTCCTGTCTTGTACACCCTTCCTTCACTATCACTCCAAAAGAGTTGCTGCTCCTTAGACATTACAAAGCTCTGCCTTTTCCTCCTCCTTTTTCAATTATTTTAATCACTCTTCCTTCTTGTCTGAGATGCCTCCATGCATATAGCAGAAACAGAAGTATGGTAGAGAGCAACCTCTGGAGCTGCACATGGGTCCCTGTCCTGTGTGAAGGCTGAATGACTCCTGTGTGGGTGAACACCTTCTACAATGATAGAGAGAAAGCAGAAAGCAGGAGTATGCCTAGGCCCAGACTGCATGTGGAAGTGAGGTGTTCACCTTGGCCCAGAGCTGTACCAGCACAACCAGCACTCAGAGAGGGCAATGACAGGCAGCAAAAACTCACAAGAGCATGAGAGATTTATTCCACATCAAGCACAAATTGATTATCATCTGGGAATCCCTTTTAGTTTCTGTCACCTTGAGTGAGGGCATTTGCCTGTAAATTTAAGACAAGTCTCCTCAGTGCACCAGCCATAGCGCAGAGACCTCCTGTCTACTGCTGATGTGATGCATGTCCATCGAGAAGATGCATCACCATAACACTGTGAGTGGAGCCCATCAGCTTGCCTCTAGGATGCACTGACATGACTGTTTTTCCACTTTAAGACGTAGGACAGTTTCTGGTAAGTTTGATGTAGCTGCACCATGCTGCACTGGATGATATAGAAGTCAGAAGTCTGTAAGGTGTTTTGTGAATTTCTGGTTATATTATTTTTATTTGGTGTTTTCTTGGTCTTATTCTTTGTGTTTTAACCCAGTGGTTAACTTTTTGAGAAAAAAAAAATAAAATAATTTTTGTTTTAACTCCATTATCTCCTGCATTTTACAGTTATGAAGAAGTCTTTTATTACTCAGAATTCCAAATATATTTTCTAAGACCTGATTTGTGAAATTTTAATCAAGAATAAATGTAGTCAGAAGTATTTATATATTTTTTCTCCTATTTTTAAAACATCCTTATTTCCTATTTTAATGGTGTCTTTTTTCCTTCTCAAATTGTAGATTATGCCCAACACTCACTCAGTTATGTGCAAACCTAGTTAATAAAAAGATAAGCATATGACAGTTCCTGTACTGCTCTATTAACATAAGCATTCTACCAATGTTCGGAGAAGTTGAGATACATGGAAATTTTCTGAGTTTTACACCTTGACTTGATTTTTATGTCTGCTGTATAATTTTTTTAATGCTTAACACTTCAGAAAACTCTAGGTAATTCAAGGCTAAATTAATCTTACGTATAGAAACTAGGAAAAAGAATTAGGTAATATTTTTGTCATTTTTTTGATATCTTTTAATTAAGAATATTTTAATTTTTTATTTGTTTTAATAAAGCTCTACATCTAGTCATTCATACTACAACAGATCAGTTCCAGGCTTTCCTAATCATTCAATGGAACAGCTTGAGCAAGCTATTCAAAGCCTTGATATGCAACTTTACAGACTATTTTTTGTCTCTTCATGTTTCTATCCAGAGCGTTTTCTGCTACAGAAGCCTGGAGAATGCTATCCGACATAGGCATATACGCCCTGATTGTGAAATTAAGTGCAGGCAGACCTTTTATACACCTTTATGAAGCTCTGCAGGATGTGGTCAGATCACAGGTAGGCTCAGTCTAGACAGAGATCTCTTAGTGTAGGGTCAGGGCTTAAGGCTCTGACTTCCTCCCAGGCTCTTCTGTGGTATTTGAAAAGGCCAAAATTAAAATAACTATGTTGGTTTGTATTCTATGGGAGAGAAATAAGTTTCCCTTTTCTTTTTCTGAGTCTACAGTAGTAAAAAAACCTCTTTGTTTTAATGTCCACCCTCTGAAATCTATGCTGATGATGCAATTCCTCAGCTCAGAATGATCCTCACTTTGTTAAATTGATTGCTATGTAATTACTAATTTGATGCAAGCTGGTATGAATCATGGCTACAAAAGGTTTTATATCAAGGAAGTTAAAAGAACATGATGTTTACAATAGTGATTATAATAACAATTAGAAAATTTAAAACAGGCACTCCACTTACATGAGGGGAAAATTACTTGTTTGGACTTGATGAGATGGTGTGTAATTGTTTCTGCAAGTGGTCAGACAAATCAGGTTTGTGGAACATCACCAGAATGACACAGATCTTCCCAGGTTATATCTGTTGGACTTTTTTGCAGATGGACTGACAGTATACTGGAGCCCAGAATGGCATTTCAGTGTTACAGCACTGGGGACCAGCCTTTTGTGAAAGGCTTCATCCAATACCTCTGAGGATCTGCATAAATCACACCAACCTTCTGCATATAATTTCATACTTGCTTGCAGATGATCCTTGTTAAAAATACAATTAACCTTCAACTTTTCTAGAAACCTTCTAATTCAGTTTTAAATGAACTTGTGTTTTTGTCACTGAAGTGGCTGATGTGTGTGTAATTCCCAGGATCAACATTCATTACTATTTCTTTTTTTCTTTTTTTTTTTTTTTCCCCAACTTCATGTCAAATGAAAGAAAACAAAACATTCTCCCTCTCACACTTCTCTATCTTCCTCATTTTTATGTTCTTATAAAGTTTGGTGCTGCTTTTCATTTTGTTGGCAGTCACTTCTACTTTGTGGCTTTCTCACAATTCTTACTTGGCAGTTTTTGCACTGAAATTATGATGAGTGACCAAGTTTTCCAAGCTACCAGAAGTTTTCTGATCCTATTAAAGGTGTGGGTGATGAATACCTTTGGAAATTAGGCCCTGAGTGTTTTAGTAGAGTCATTATCCCTATATGTGGTCACAACAACTAGACCCTTTCAGTGACTCAGATCCAAATGGAAAAATCACATCCCAAATTACAATAAATGTGGGTACATGCAATTATCATCACAGAAGGCACTTCAGTTTCCATACTCATTTAGTCATGTTTTTCTCAGCTGAGCCTGCCAACAAGGGTACTAATTAATGTTTTTTTCTAATGTGGACACCTGCCCATTAGGAGCTACCAATTCTTTGTATATAGAGAAAGCTGTCAGATGGTAATTACCTCTTGTTTTCTGCTAGTCAAGTCTCTGAAGGAGAGGTTTTTCTCACATTATGAGACAGGCATGAGACCTCTAACACCTCTGGACAATTTTTAATTTTATGCTTAGGAGGGGTTCCTTTGGTAGTTGGTGCTTTTTTAAATTATTTCTTTCCCCCCACCCCCCCGCCTTGATTATGGGCTCTGTTTGGCCTTATCCACAAGGTCTCATCATTTCCAAAATCACTCATTTTGTGATTTTAGGGGAATTTTTGAATCAAGGACAAAGAAATTATTAATAGATTACTAAACTGGTCCAGAAAATTACTTTGGCGTAACCAAATAGATAATTAAGAGTACTAATGGGTTTATCACATCCCAGCTCCACTTCCAGAAAACTTATATAGAGTATTTAATCCCAGCAGTTTAAAATTATCTTCCACTTCCTTAATCAAAAAGAGGAACACCTCACTGCAGATCTTTAGTGAATAAAATTTGTCTCACTCCTTTGAGACTCCTGGGCCATACTCCTCAGCATGATTTTTATTATTATGATTTAAAATCCTTTCTTCATTCTGCCCAGCACAATACAGTACATTCTTTAATACAGAAGTTATGCATGATATCTGCATTGATGAAAGTAATGATAGCCAGCTGAGCTAGCTCAGAGAAATTGAAAAGAGCCAAAAACCACCTAAAGAGCCCTGCCCCATCTCTCCTCTGGCATATTTCTTGGTAGATGCATAGTCAAATATATCACTCTGTGTTTTGGCTGTGTATTTCGTTAAAATGCATCATGATTTAAAGATTATTTTCTTGGTGACTTTCTGAAAATCTCTCATCTATAGAACGTGTTGTATTTGAAATACACTGTTTTTCATTTATTACCCTTTTCTGTCTTGTTGCTGCTTAGCTAAAATCTTGAACTCCTTCTTCAGGCCCTATTCTACCAAGCATAGCTGCATGGCATGGTACTTTACTCCTCAAGAGATTAGCAAGGCTGCTTTCTGTGGGAAGAAAAATCAGAATTTGGCTTTCTGCATTTAGCCCTAAGGAAATCACCTGCCTTCAGCAGAACTGGCTCATGAGTAGGGGAGAGGGGGCACAACAAACAGATAATGCCAGATTGGGGGAAGGAAATATTGTGCTTAAAGGATCTCAAAGGAATGGAAAGGCTGGAGAAATCCACATGAATTATGCAAAGAGAGGAGGGTTACACAGTAAAAAAAAAACCCTGTTTTGAAAAGCAGAGACAGAGTGGCTATGTCAGCATGGAAGGACCTCCTAGAGGAGCTAATCAGCCTGTTGAGAAACAAAGTTTATTAGCTTGGGCATAGTTCTGTGCTAACATGACTGTAGTGTGTTTGGGTCTTTTGTGTAAGATGCACTGTGTGAAGGGTGCCAGCCTACTCAAATATATCCGAGGAGACCAGACGCTGTTTGATGGGTTAGTTCATAATGCTCGAGGAAAAGTTGAAAGAACTGGGCTTTTGGAGTTTAGCTTTAGACCTTGAAGGTCCCGGATGCTTCCATTTGTTTGAAAGAAGAGGATTAAAACAGCTTAATAGGAAGGAGAGCTGAATAAAATCACTCCAGAAATGAGACAATGTTCGGTTTCAAATAGATTATGTGGACATGGGCATCCAAGTAAAATATATATATATTTGTCGCAGCCAAAGCAATGGCAGTTAGATGGATGGATGAATCACTGGTCTTTTCTGGCAGTGATGAAAGAAAATTAAAACTGGTGATTTCTTTGCACTTTAATGGAGGTGTTACAGCAAAGACTGGTATTTGATGTCACTGAAAAGAAAAAAAATGCCTGATTTTTTCTGTTTGGAGACATTGATGTTAATATCTTTTCCTATGCCAACTTCTTTGTTGTTATTTGTTTGGGGTTTTTTTGTTGTTTTTATTTCTTTATTTATTTTAAATTTAGCTATTTTTAAATAAAATATTTTTATAAATGACCCCAGGGCTATCATTCTTTTTTATTCTGATTTCCTACTGAACCAAGTCTGTTGTAGCTATGGTGTCTTATTTTTAACTCTTAAATGTTTCAACAATTTTGAGATAAGTTGCAACCACATTTGTCAGAGCGGTTAGAAGTTTAAATCACAGGAATTTATTGGAAATTTATTGAAGATTGGCAACTGAGAAAAAGCCATTGCTTGGACTGAACTTAATGCTAGGCAGCAGAGAATTCACATGGGACAGTTCCATGGGAATCTGTGCTTTCTGCTGCTTTTTTACCCACAGATGGTGCAGAATATGCACCTTCGGGGGCTGAAATGGTGACAGTTTTGTGATTCATTAAACTTAAGCAGCTTCCCTGAAGTTTTTGGCAAGCCACAACAGTCAATATGCTTACCCGTGGGGCACAATTTCAGCTCTAGAGTAATGGTTGTCTTTGGTGTATTCGGTTAAGTTACAAGTTTCTAGATATGGGATAAAAATTTTAATCAGGGAATGATTTACATTCAAATGTACTGCACAGAGCCTTGCTTGCACAACCTTCCCTTGCTGTGTAGCTCTTTGTATTTCTCATTTTGCTACAGCCCTCTGTCTTCTGAGAAGAGTAAAAAGTTGTGTCCTCCTTACTCTGTATGTTAGAGGACTTGGAGAATAACTTGCTATGTAACTCTCCTGGCTGGAACAGATTGTTGTTTTATTATTTTTAAAATGGATGTTTCTTAGAATTTACATCACCCATGAAAAATGAGTTTGATTTTTGATTTTATCTATACCCAAATAAAATCATTCAGTGGTAGAGAGTGACAGCTTAATGTAAAATATAAATTAATTAATCTCTTTTAGAAATTAACACTGTTTTCTCCCTTCTTCTGCAATGGTATAAGTTCCTTTGTTCCAGTAATTCCTGGGATGACCTGCTGTTAACTACATAAAGTACACTTAGTGCTGTAGTATTTTTGGCTAAGCTGAAAATTATTGGTGGTCTAGAATCCTTGACAAAGGATTCATCTACTTGCCAGCCTTCATCACGGATTGAGGTAGTAATACCGCAAAACCTCTCCAGTCAGGAAAGCAATTGCACACCTGTCTGGTTACAGGGTTAAATGCCACCAAAATTGTTTTGTGGTGGCATAATGAGAAAGGACATGAGGACTTATATTGATAGAATACTTCCATTATGGATAGCTGTTCCTGAAATAACAAGCCTCTATGGAGTTATTAAGAGCAGGTGCAGATGGAAGAAAGAATGGATGAGGAGAGGAGGGGAACAGATACTTTACTGTTTTTCTCCCACAGTGTGCCTACTGGTACTGAAAGACAGGTCCAGCTGATTCTGGATAAGAATTAGTAAAGGATGAATTTTTTTTTTTTTTTTTTTTTTTTACATCACAGTTTGGACTTTTTCTACTCATTGGGACAGCTCAAGACAGATTGTGTGATGGCAATCTTATGTGTGGTGTTTGAATATATAATAGGAATAGGATCCAGCAGCATGTGTATACATGGTGCAGAACAAAATGTTCTGTAAACCTTGACAGAAAAGTATATGTCCTTGCCAGAAATACATACCCTTGAAAGACATAGAAAGCTGTTAATATGTGTACAGTCTATCAGGAGTGGAAATGGAAAGGGGGAGGTGAGACAGGAGAGATTTTATGGCCTCTATTGTCATTTATCACTTTCTCCAAATAGACTGTAACCCATGAAGATACCCAATCTCCTTTTAGGAGTACCACAGACTGAATTACTGAGCTGCCTGCAGGGAATTATTCATCTGTCTGCCAGTCTTTGTGAATTTTTTAACTCCTTCGGGTATGCTCAGAAGGGTATTACTTTGGTTTAATGTGGGCTGAACTAATCAGAAAAGTCACTTTCTTTTACCTTCCATTTGTGGTCTCTTTTCACTGTTCTTTCAGCCCCTGCCAGCCTAGAAAACAGTGTCACATGACAAAAATAATTGATCTGTCTGGAGCACATATGGAACTGGTGGAAATTTCTTCTGTGCAGGTGCTGACACTGAGAAATGAATGGGAGTAGATGTCCAGACACCTCTGAAAGCACTTTTTTTTTTTTTTTTTTTAAACAGGAAAGACACATAGATTAAACTCCTACTAAACTACTCCAAATGATGAAGTATAAGTACCACTCAATGGTTGTATTGCTACTCTTGTTAGTACTAGAAATAATAATACTTTCAAATGGGAGCTGCAATCTATCCTGCAAGCATCTACTGGCAGTGTTGTAAAATGGTTTTGAAATATATTTTGAGAAGGTTTTAGGATATCATTTCACTGTATCTGTTACATATTTTATTCTAATGTCTATATTTACATGAGGATCTCTACTACTATCAGAATACTTTCACATTTTAGTGGAAAATAACTTCTGGAGTTGCAGTAAGTTGTCACATCATCTCTGTGACAACTTCATGTATCCCAAGTGAAATGAGGTATCATATTATAGAACAATGTTCTTGTTAACGTGGATGTGTCTGTCCCAGGATATCCTGTTAGGACAGCTATGTCAACAAATTGTCACATCTCTAAGCAGTGTGAAAACAGCCAAAACAAATGGTGATACAGTCTCAACAAACGTTGGCTCCTATTATTCTTTGCTATATATTAGTAAAAGTGTATCCTGAATTCCTGTGTTTATCATTTCTTATCAACTGCCTAAGAGTATGTTCTGTATTTTTTGCTTAAAAAATCATTAGGCTAAATAAAACATTGTTTTTACACGTTGGACAAATTAAAATTTGATAGTAGCAAATGTCAGCAACACTTCCTACTAAGCAAAGATTTCAGAAGTAAAACTGGATATTTGAAATGTTCATTTTATTTTTGCCCAGAATTAATCTCTTCAGGCTCTGGGACAAACATCTGAACTGGCTAGAATAGAAGCCAATCTTCTCCATGAGTGCCCTAAGGTGTTCAATTATGTCTAAAAATAAATGGATTGATTTGGATTATGGACAAATCATTCAATTTGGATAGAATAGAGACCTTTTCTTTTCCAAATATTTGGGGGTTTTATGCACCCTAGACCAAAGGTACAGAGACCTGTCTTTTATCTCAAAATACTCATATTAGTCTTCTAAATAGAAAAAGGGGAAACAATAGTATGAAAAATATTATTTCTTTTATCTTTTTGGATGCAGTCAGAAGCATAGTGCTGGATCTCACCTAAAGAAGTTTGTTTTGTTTGATTTTGTTTTAAACAAATAGATTGCACAAGCATCTGAAAAGAATCTGAAAAAACTACCTATCTGCAGTTTTCCTCCCTTTCAGATGAGGAGACCTCTTCTGTAAATGAACCTGGCTTTTAAGAACTCATTTTTTAAAAGTTCTCACGTCTTTGAAGGGAGAAGTTTTCATGTCACTATGAAGAATAGCTCTGTGTCTTTCTGTGGAACTAACACTTTAAAAATGCAACTTTGAATCTTTTCTTGCTAGCATCTCTTCTCTTCCTTTGTTGCTATGGTTCTCTTTTTACATTCCCATGGAACCTAAGCTCAGGAGATATGTTTGCATTGACTTTGTTGAGCTTGAATGGATCTACCTAAACACAGGACTACCATCAGGATTCTTGTCACTTGCTTCTTCACAATGAAAGATATACATATGAATCTGTCTACCTAGCTGCATGTCCATCTGTCTGCCTATCAGTCTGTTTGTCTGTCTGTCTATCTATCTGTCTATCTAACTATCTATTTGTGTAATATGAATGCCTACTTAAGAATATCAAGACGCAAACTGCATTCTTACCTTATGTAGAGCAATGATATGATTGATTCATTCATTAGTAGACAAGGCTGGATTTCCTTTGGTGATAGCAAGGTAATGATAATGGTGACATCATGATAAAGAGTGCTTTCTGTGCAGATTTTTTTAAGCCTGTATCTCACTTTGCCAAGTGTCACGGTTTAGGGTCAGGGTGGCCCTTTAGACCAATAACAGATGCTCTCTGTTAACTCCCCTCCTTCCCCAGAGGGGAAGAGAAAGGGAATAAGGGAGAGAGACTTAGCGATTAGAAAAGGAAACTAGAACAGCTTTAATGAGAATGAAAATAATAATAATAAAAATAGAATATGTACAAATATATACAAAACCAGTATCCTGCCAGAGCAGGATCATATAATCTAGCAAAGGTCACAGAGGAACGCATCCAGGAGGGTTTTGAAAATCTCCAGAGAAGGAGACTCCACAGCCTCTCTGGGGAGCCCATTCCAGTGCTCTGTGACCCTTACAG
>JAAGNO010015960.1:0-15639 GCA_033439905.1 Ceryle rudis
AATGAAAAACAAAAAAAGAAAAAAAAAAAAAAAAAACAAGAAAAAAAGAGAGGAGGGGGGGGGGGGGGGGGGGGGAGAACATACCAAAAACAAACAAACCCAAACCAACAAACAGTACACCAGTAAAACATCCTCCTAAATACATACAGAAAAGAAACAAAAATCTTTCTTTTCCCGTATATGTGCATGCTGTCTGGGAATCCTCCTGCCTCTCCCATGACACATCAAAACAAAAACCAACCACTCTGAGAACACTAAATCTTTTTTATTTCCTCTCCTCCTGTTCTTATCCTTCATAAAGTTGTATCTGTGTGTGAGCTGACTGATCATAACAGAAAGGCAAAATCAAATAAAATTCTGCTCTCTTCTGAAAGGGATGACATGGTCTCGTCCCTTATAATGAACTTTGGTAAGCTTCATTAATTTGTCAATACTGATATGGGAGAAAAGGAAGGAAATAAATTAATGTGCAATATCAAGTGATTTGGATTATCTTAAATGAGAACAACTCTTGGTAGTAATCGGTCAGAATCTGGGTGATATAACTCTCTAAAATGGAATCTTTACCTCTGACTCTCGAGAGATACAACACAGAATCAGATCCAAAAAAACACTGACTCAAAAGAAGTACAGATTCTCACTGAAACGTTTTGAACTCAAAACACTGTGTTCTCAAGTGCTGCTTCCCTGCATGACTCCTTTTATCAATTTACAGATTTTTCCATTCACTTATCTTGCTCTCACTGCAAAAACTTTTCCAGTGTTTACATTGTCTTTCCCTTATATATTCTCCTTGTTCATGCACAGCTTGAGTTCTTTCTTTAACAAATGGTCCCTTCTGGTAATATGAGGCCCTTCACTCCAGACTCTTTAAGTAGTGTTTAGTACTTACCTCATACTCGGATGTCTAATTCTCTAAACTCCTACAGTACTTTCTAGGTCAACAGTAAAAACTTCACTGTTTTTTCCTAAAGTGGCACCTTAAATAATTGTGTTCCATCTAAATTATTTCTCAAGCTCTTCACCTTTCTGCCCCTTTTAGGAAGAAAATATAAAATGGAATTCAGTAATTGAAACGATTCACTTGAGCAGTATGTTAATGTAATGTTTAAATGATAATGACAATAGTAACACAAATGAAAAGGGAAATGCACGCACACATTCTCACATTTTGTTTAGGAACAGACTGCAGCTGGCAGCCTTGTATGTATTTTAAGAAAACTGAGTATTTATACTTACATACTCCTTGATGTTGATAAAGCTACTCTGTTTTTTTAAATTGATACTAGAGCCTGTTATCATCTATAGCCAACAAATTAAACCTGCCAGATATGGATATATGAAATTCCTTGTAATTCCTTCAACCTACTATATGCAGAAACCAATTAACCTTTTTTGTATTTTTTAACTCACATACTTCTGTGTGCATATGTGTCTCAGTCTAATAATTTTCTTCCAGGTGCACTGAAGCAAGACAAAGAATAGCATTAACCAATTGCAAAACTGTTCTATGCAGCATTTGCTGAAGTCAAATTTCTCTTTCCTCTGTTTTGGACATCTCAGTGACTGCACTGCAGAACTGCTCTAACCATTGCACTTAAAGATGACAACATGCTGTATCTTATTTAAATTCCACAAGGGCACCAGATGCCCTGTATTTGAGCTATGAGGCTGAAATGCTCTTTATTTCAAGAAAATGAAGAGGTCTTTTGGAGAAAATAATGTAAATTATGTGAAAGAGGAAAGAACACGGAGTAGGTTTCATTTGCTTGGAAAATTCTAATGCACTCCAAAGAAACAATGCAGACTTCAAAATAGTCTTAGTCAACCACTGAACCTCTTATCCAGATGCTTAACCTCTACCAGCAATGCTGCTACAACTTACCAGGTGCTTCTTTCAGACCATGATTCTCAGCATAAAAGGCTACCATTAATAACTATTTTCCTTGTCAGTAACAATAATGCGTCAGGAGTCTTGAACGTCTATCCTCTCCCCTTAGTCATCACCTCCTGAACAAGACAGTAGAGCTCTTAATAGACACATATGTAAATTGGTACAGCCTGATGCCTTACTCAGCTAGTGACATCCATTTCCATTGCCCATTTACCCTTTCCTCCACAAACGCTTTCATGCCATCTTTCACACTGCATTATGGACAAATTTAAAACCCTTGCAGGCTCATCTGCAATGCCACTTCTCAACACTCCTCATCCTTTTTCACTATCTACCATGACAGCTCCTGCAATGGATTGATTGTATACACATGGAAGGTTCACATCAATTTCCATTATTTACATAGCATTCAGATCTTTTCATTAAAAAGATAAAATCAGACAAGATGCAGCTGTTCACACAGCTGGCTTAAGAAAACATTCTTTTCTCTGCCTTTCACTACATTAGCCCTTCAGAGCATCTCCAAGTACATCTTGTAATAGCTGTGTTTTCAACTGAAGAGGTCCTGTCAGAGCCTCTAGTGCACTAATAGGCCTTAATAGCCCCAACCAGCCTCACCTGGGCCTCCACACACACCTCTGCCCATGGGCCCAGGACCTCTATTTAAGCCCAGTCCAGGGCCATCTGTTTCTGCCTGAACTAGATGCCTGATACTGGTCTTCAGCACTGTCGCAGCCATGGACCCTGCTGATTCTCAAGCCCTGGACTAGCTTGACCTTAGACCTGCCTCATCACTGTGAGTTTGCATGATGATCTAGACTCAGTTGAACCTGACCACACCCTATGGACCTGCCTTGCTCAGGCACTGTGAGCAGTGGGCCCTGTCTGACGGGGACCCTGCCCTGCCAGCTGTGTAGCAAGGATTGTTACCTAATTCTTCTGCTGTGATTAAGATTTCTAGGTCCTATTTTAATATGGTTCATTAAAAATAAGAAAATTACTTCCCAGGCAATGAGTAAGCAAAGCAGTTGTATGGCAGTACTGAATTTAGACTGCTATGCCTCTGGCAACTTACAAACCTCTTATGCTGACTTTGTGTAATGACTGGCACAGCAGGGTCTATAAGAGGTGTTATCCTATTAGGAATAAACAACCTAATTTTGGAAAGTCTAAAATAAAGGACCTCATCCTTCATTTATGTGAGCTTGAAAAACCATTACTGAAATTTTCTCTATTCAAAAAACCTGTATCTTCAAAGAGGAAAAATTGCAAGTGCCATATTACATGAGCACTGTACTTGTGAGCAAAGCTCTAGCTGGTGGCACTGAACTGCACTGTCAACATCAGAGAAAAACTGACACAGTTTTCTTATGAAAATTTCTTATTTGATGAACGTACATGAATCATTTTTAAGAGAAGTCATTCTTGGGTTTATTTCATCCTCTGGCTTCATCCAAGCTACTCTTAGCTTGAAGATTATCCTGTGCTGAACTTGCTAATTTTCCCACATTTGAAATCTATCAGCTGCCAGCATTATATGTGAAACCAATGCCTCGCACCACACATCAGTATTTATCAACCAGACATCTCCTTCACTTTTCAACTAGTCATTTGAATAATAGGTAGGAGGTTCACTTACAAAAACTGTAAGAAAATTTGATGGTAGGTATTCCACCTGAGGAAAGCTATAAAATTTACCAAGGACAGAGAGCTGACTACAGTCACACTGAAGCATGTGCTGGAGGGGGGGGGAAAGTCAGAGTGCTGCTGCATTAACACACAAAGCAGTAAGCTTTAGCATTGGCTTTATTTAAATTTCTATTATAATTTATTTCATCTTCTTCAAGAAGCCACATGTTACAGATCCTGTGAATTCACTCATGACTAGGGAAATTATGAGGACTGTAGAAGTACTAGGAAATTAATTCTGGGAACTGAAACTTTTTCTGTGTCTCAGACTACTCTTCCCTCTTGAATTGTATTCAGATACATATGTGAGCAAGAAATCTATCTAACTTTTAGGTCTGGTGTATAGATAAACATTAGGATGGAACAGATCAAGAACAAGGATAGCTTTTTTTTCCTAAAAGAACAAAGACAGTTCACTCATCTTCTAGTCATATTCAGCACACATTTTTTTTTTCTATGAAGCGTCAAGAGCTTGGAGCTTTCCACAATATAACTTTTTCACTAGTTACTTCTGGCCATGGCTGCTGCTTTTTGCTGTATGAAAGGAGGAGAAAAACTTGGCTGGCCCCAAGCTCTTGGTAGGTTCCTTCAGAAGTTCCAAATGTCACCTACAATCATTCTTGCTATGAAAGCTGAATTTCACATTCTCTTGGGTTAAAACATGAAGCCAGCTACAAATTGATTTAGGAGACCTGCAAGTTATGCAAATGAATGAACCAGTAGTAGCATCTTATTTATGTTCATTAATTTGCTTTGTTTTTCTTATAGAAAAGCAAGAGGACAGGATGTTTTATACATGAGTTCCACTATCAGCATAGCTCTTAAGCCTGAAAGAAAGTTTTATTAAGAAATGTTCAAAGGAAACTTCCTCAAAACTGGTTATTTTCTGATTGGCTTTAATCTGTTACCACTGCTGCAAATTATTAGCTGGCTTTTTTTTTTAATTGAAGTGTGATTTGAAAAATAACTTCATGTTTGAAAAAAAAAGAAAGTTCTATCCTGAAACACTCATCCAAAGACTGAAGCCCTACCCTCCCTGTCAACGTTTTAAAAACTGTAACTTAGAACTGTGAGTCTTACACAGTGAGTAAAGGGAATCCCTTCCTTAAAGAAACTCTGTTCCAGAAATCCATAGCTGTTTTCCTGGGCCCAAAGTCCTCTAGCTGGGCCTGCTGCAGCTGGGAACCACCATGAAGGTGCCCCTGGGGAGGCAACAACTTTCAATTTCATCAAAACATACAGAACCTAATGGCAACATTCAGCTGTTCTTTGCAGGAGCACGTGCGATGAGGGTATTTTATGGGACTATTCTATGTTTTCCCAATTTTTTTTTTTTAGTTTAAAGGGTAAACTTTGCAAGTCCGTGGACAATACTACATATCTTGCTCATAAATCCTTGTTAGGCCTTGCTACCAATCAAAGGTATTTCAGTAAGACTATATATTTTTATCCCAAGAGAAATTAAGACACTAAAAGAAAATAATTGTCAACTTTGCAATACAAGGATTTTAGCAGATCTGACTCAACAGAGAAAATGTAAATCCCTTCCCCTTTCATCTCTCCCTCTCATACTTCCTTTTTAGCTAGTATTTTTTTCAGATTTTTTTTTTTTTTTTTTCAAAGACTGTGCTAACAACCTGATGCAAAGCAACACATCCTCCATGTTAGAAAGTCAGGAACACATTTACAACAATTAGCATTACGGTGACAGACACAGAAAATTTTTACAAATAAAATCACAGCACATCAGAATCCAATCCTCCTTCTCCAGAAGACATCAGCATAAGTTACAGTCACAAATTCTGTTTCAGAGATGAAATCTGGAGACTTTAACTACACATTTTTACTGATGAATAGAAGACCTGAATGTAAGCTTGTCACAAAAGAAAAGGATACTGCTAATTGCAATACAGGAGAAAAGTCAACAGTGGTTTGCATTGGCAAGGGCAGCAGAATTTAGCCTAGATGTACATGGGTGTGTGATGCTGGAAAAGCAGTAATACGTTTAAGTACAAAACCCCTATATTATCCAGAGAGAAAGTAAGAACTAGAAAAATTTACCGTGAAAAGTAAACAGTTTCAAATTTGTGTGCTGTAAGCAGAAATTTTAAGGATTGTGGTGATAGATCTAAATCAGGAGTTTTGCACGCACCAGGGCTAGTGAGGCCTGGCTTCCAACTCATTTATGTCTCAGCTGACTGCAAGTAGCAATCAAAGCTTTTTCTGCTCTCAGGGAATTTAATGGCTCCTCACTCCCACCCCCCCCAAAGGTGAGTTCTCAGTTACATAGTAATACAAAAGTTTTCACACAGGAGACACAACTTGGTGTGTTCTATTCGTCTTCTTACCTATCCAGCTTTTTCACAAACCTAGAAAACACGTAATAATCTTAGAGACAAGTTACACCTCTGCTTAAATTTGGCTGAAGGTGGTCAGTGGGTTCTGACTATATTAAATGACAGTCAGGATGACAAGACTGCATAGATCTGTCTTCCCTAGGGAATTAGGCTAGCAAGAACAGTAATAGAGGGGATGGATAGTTTCTTTCTGCTCCCCTGCGTTAAGTACTCTGTTTATTTTCAATCATATGTAGGACTAAGATGTTGGTATTATCCCACTACTGGGATTTATTAATATATTTTTATGTATCATCATCATCATCATCCAATAGACTGTAAAGTCTATTTATTTAGGCAGTGAGTCTGAACACTGTTATTAGTCCAAGCTTCTGGCAGGACTTTTTCCTGGAAGTTAAATGGCATCTTTCCAAATTGCACCTTGGCAGAGATTTTGGCTGTGCTTAGACCTGTGGGATTTCCCTCTTTTTGTATTTCTAAGTCATTAAGCATCAACAAAATATCTGTGATAACTAACATCTTGAATTTTACAGTAACTATTCTAGCAGTGTGATGATAACATATAATGTCTTTTAAATTTTTCTCCCACGTGCTGTATTATCTTCCAGTTTATATGTCAACAGTCTCGAGGCTTTACATAGTTACAACAGTTACTTTGTACATTCTAAGTGTGGGACCTTCCCAGAGCAGGACACTGTATGTTGATACCAGTCTTACCATAAATAATATCAGAGAATATAGTAACTGCTATAGATTTTTTTAAGCTTGTTTGGAAACTTTGGAATGTTTTAAGCTTGTTTAGAAACATCGGAATGCAACAGTATCTAAGAAAAAATTAAGTATTTGTATACACTCTAAGGTGAGGCACTTTTGATTTATAGCAACTTCATAGCAAATTCAAAAATAATTCTAGGGAACACAGGTGACCAAGAATTGCATTTTCAGTTCTAGGGTTCAAAAGCCAGCTGCTGAAATAAACTTCCCTCCCCCCCAGCAAGTGCCCCCTCTGCAAAGCTGAAGCAGTTAAAAGATTTCTGTGTTTGGAGTTTAAATCAGACGATACTTAAAAATGTTTAAAATTAACTATTTCTGAGGGCACTGAGACAGAAATGTACCATATACTAAACTAATAAATATGACGCTTCCCTGCTATTAGGCCCATACACTTCACTGCAGAGACAGAACATGGGGTTTGGAATACCTGAACACTTGGCCATTAAAGTAAACAGGGGACACATTCAAAACTCAGTCCATTTGTCAACCTGACAGCAGCTGGAAGATTTCTGCATACAAAATATAGGAGCATCTGGCTATCAGGAATATTTAAGACCTTACCTATTGATCTCTTTCATCTGCTTAAATTAATTCAAGATGTTAAGATGCCAAAAAATCATGATTAAAGATCCCATGCATATAAAACTCAAATCCCAAGAAGCAGTAAGAAGATGAGACAAATACTACTAAACAAAACCAGCAGCAGAGCTCCTAAATAACTGATTGAAAACCTGGAAAGACAAGAAATTCGACTGACAGAAATGGAGGACAGTATGGCTCACTAAAACCACAAGAGAGCAAGAGAATACATTTCATTATTTCATCAGGGATTTTAAGAAGAAAAACATTGCAGGGAGAGATATGGAACTAGAAGATGGGAAAATGTGTTTGTGATTATTACATATTTAAGAACAAAAAGATCAAGACACAGCAATACTTACAAGTATAGGCTAGGTGTAACTTCTTTAACAAGGATTTATAGTCTTTGCAAAACTCGTGTTTCACATACTAAATCCCTGCAGCAGATTCATTTTAGTTAGAAACTGGAGGGGTTCACGATATAAACCAAGATAATATTGCTACATTAACATGGCAACTTAAAGATATAAGCCTTATCTTACCTTTATTCAAGACAGCAGGATGAAAATCAGGTCCCCAACACCTACTCCTGTTCTTCCAAAAACAATTCAACTGTAGCAAGGACACTGCCTTTATCCTGTACCTTTCTTCCATTTTTAGTACTACCATAGAAATCTTACGGCTCAAAAATGAGATGTAAATAGAAATAGCTATTATTTTATGTCAGGATCACATAGAAGACATTAGAGGAAAATCTGTTCACACTAGAAGCCAAACTAAATTAAGTCTTGACCTATACCACACTGTGATGCTATCAGAATCTGTCTCCATGCCAGTTAGTCCCGGTGTCACCTCTGCAATCTAAATTTGGCTATTAAAAAATATGCTCATCTGTAGAAGAGAAGGAAAGCAACACACTTACTGATAACCTCTCTAAGTTTACAGAAAGGTAATAAAGCATTATTTTAGCAGATGAAACACCTAATACCATTAAGACTGTATAATACATAACTTTAAAAAAAACCAAAAATAAACAAACAAACAAAAAAACCCCCCAAAACAATAAAAGAGCAACAGCAATTTCCAGTTGCTAGAAATTCTACTCAATCTTTCTAAGGTCATGCAAGTATCCTTCCCCACAATCAGACTTACTATTCACTTTGGGGCTCTGCCTGGGTGGAGAATAGAGACTGAGATAATAAGATAAAAGAGGAAAGCAGAGAAAGAAGAGGAGGAAAAGATCTTTTTCTGTTGTTAGGGTTTTTTGGAGAAGTGTTTGACTAGAATGCTTTGAATCATTTGTCCAAAGTAATTAGACTAAAAAGTATTAAAAGTATGATAGAGCAGCGCTGAAAATGGAATACACAGTTTCAAACAACACATGTACTCATTTATCAGATCACAACCATCTATGGAAAGATCTTATCTCCCTGTTCCTGACTACACCTTAACAGAGCACACCAGTAAAGTTCTATACTGATGAAAGTTATTTCTAGGCCAGTACAGCTATAAAGCATATTTCATAGCCATGAAATGTGAATGCAACCTTCTCCCATCAAGGTCTTTCAAGGTTCAGAGAAAAACTTAAAAAGAGACAAAATCCCAAGGAAAAATCTTCATCAGGAAGGTCAGGAGATCATTTAGGCAAAGTTCCTACCATCAGACTACAAAAGTCTGCCTATGTGTGCTGAATATCCTGTATGTCTTCTTTATATCAACTTTTAGAAATGGAAGAACTTCCTGAGGCTTAACTTTTTTTGACTAAATATCATCCTAACTCTTTTCTCATTGACTAGTTCATAAAGAAAAGTGCAAAATTTGAGAAAGAAATGAGAGAGAAGTTAAGAATTACTGATAAAGCTAAGAAATTTCAGCAAAACCTTCTGGTTCCCTAACTCTTCGGGCATTGCCATTAAAACAAAACAAACAACAACAGGAAAAAAAAACCAAACCAACCACACCCACCTGTATCTAAGGGTCAGGAAATCTCAATTAATTTGTTTCTGAACATTCAGAGACCCTGAGATGACACATTTACTTAATTTCACTGAGGAAATTTTATCATACTTGATTTCTGTAATTAAAAAAAAAGACCTAATTAAAAAGTAATGCATAAATGTACACAATGCATTTTCACCACTCCAGAAAGTTATTTCTGGGAAAAAAAAAATCATTAGTAGATTCTAAGAAGACTTATTTGACAATAAGGGAAAAACTTAGCTAAATGGTTTTACAAAATTTAACTGCATTAAAGGTTGAAATAGCATGTGAGCATCCACCATGGGAATGATGAATTGGCACTCAGAATTACTGCCAATGCCAAATGAAAACTTGAATCAAATAACCTAAGCTTCAATTTCCTGGATAAAAAAAGGCAAGGCAAGGGCTCGTGAAGTTTAAAAAAAACCCAACAATCTGTACAGGAAGATCGGAGAATATTATCAAGACACAGGTAGCAGCAGAGACCCAAAACCTACTCCTTAGAAGTTCTAGGAAAGGATGTTTTATTCAGGAGGGCACTATCACTGTGCTGCTTTGGCTGGATCTCTCCTCATCTTGTGCGGGCTTAGCAATTTTTAGAAGCAAATCCTGCAGGACTTTTGCCAGACATCAAGTCATAGACTCTTAGCCCGAGTGTGCTGACAAGAACTTGGCGGTAATACTAACATACACCTGAAAAGTCCTTGTGAAAAAATGCAGTGACTAACAATTCTAATAACTTTGTGGAAGGACAGATCACCTGCTGTGTCACCAGGGTTATAGAAGATGATAAGGGGGGGGGGGGGGGAAGAGGGGAATCATCACAATTTTAGGAGAAAAAAGATATTTTAATTCCACCATCACCACTTCCTGACACTAGTGTAGATTTTGAAATTTGCCGTGAAAAGACAACAGCTCATCTATGTGCAGAATGATTAGAAGAACATATAGTTAGCAAAACATCTACACTTTGTGTGCTGTTCCTGGTTCACTCATTCTCAGACTGATCCATGGTGGCAAAAAATCCACTGTATGTGCCATTTCATCCCAGGCATAATAGTTCTCAGCTGAGAGGATCCGAATAGAAAGAATCCATGGCAGTAGTTCTTCATCTTAGTTTAGAAAGGCTTTTTTCTTCAGTGGCTGCTCAGATGTTTGTTTTCTAAGGGTTAGTATCTTTATTCTAAAGGATTTGGATGTTACATATATTAAGGAAAGCTGTACAGAAACAGTAGAAATTTGCAACTTCTGTTTGTGTTACTATCCTCTTGTGCGTTGACGTGGGAAGGACTTCAGTTATAGCAAAGCCCCTAGAGACGCTAGATAGGGTTTTATATTCCTTTTCTGTTTGGTTGAGTGAATACTTGTTTCTGATACAGAAATAAATGACGTACTACACCTGCAAAACAATGTCTGTCTTCTTGAAGAAGGCAATCTCAACTGTAGGTGTCTGTAAGAACAAAAACTTAAGTGGGAGGAGGAAACAAAAATGTGCAAACAAATTGCTACAAGGAAAAGACAGCAGTTCTTTCCCAGCAGGGATGTCAGTATGCAATGAGAGTGAGTCATTATGATGTAGCTCTGTGATTCAGACAATTCAGAGCCACTCTGGGATATCAGACTACCAACATATTTTTGCTCTGTGTGAATCCATACCAAGACAAAAAGTACTCTCAAGCTCTTAATAAACTCTCACATCTCTAACAACTTTCTGATGGGCTTTTTTTGTTTTCTTTCTAAATTTGTTACTGCAAATGTGGTTTTAGCCAACATTTGATCCTTAGTAAAGTGACCATATTTGTTTCAGGCCAGTCTTTATCAGTACAGCTAGAGTTACTACATAGCCAAATAGAACCTTAGGCAATTCAGACAAATACCCTAAAATCAAGACTTAAGACTAGGTAAGGACCAAAAAAAGAACTGTTTTGCTATTAATCCTTTTATTTCCTCCCCTAAAGCTAAACAAGAAGAGGTCTTCCCTGAGATGCAATGCAAGTCTAATGCAACTGCTTTTAAGTGAACAGCTTGAGGACAATATGAATATTTTCCATACTCCAGGTTCAAAGTATGGTCACAATGCCCTGTTATTTATTTTGTGGCAGAACATACATTAATGTGTACATATGGACTAATCCTTTATTATTTCCAAATCTAATTTTATTAATTGCTACAATCAGCCTTTGAACAGAATGTATGTATAACAGATCCTCAGAGTTCAGGCACACAAGAAGAGAGAAAAGGTGATTTATTACTCTGTGCATTTCTAGTCTGCTCTCTACTCATAAGCCTACTAGAATGTTCCCTAACCTACAACAGCAGGAAGAAAAAGAATTTCCCCCAGTAACAAAAGTAAGGCATAATTCTGCTACTGAGAAGAGATAGAAAACTTATATTCATGCTACTAGCTACAGAAAACCCAGAAGGGGATTGGAATATAACAGATACCATTCATTTTACCATAGGATCCGAAAGATTGCGTAAATTACACATGTCAATGAAAGTCAGATCCTGATCTTACCGATATTGAGAGCTTTGCCTGTGGAAAGTAAGAGATTGTGAATAACACCAACAGATTTCCTGATGTTTGTGGAGTCTACTGTGCAAAATGAATGAAAAACCTCCTGAGTGCGTCGTGGATGCTGGCAGTACACAGAAAATTTGTGAGATTAGAATCCTCTGGTCATCTTCAGGGACTGTAAAAGAACAGGTTGGTTTCCTCCAACTCTCTGGAAGCCTGCTCAGAACATGTCAGAGTATCTCCTTTGGGAAGCCCTGAGTCATAAACAGCCCAGCACTAGCAGTCATGAAGGACAAGGAAATTGGTCATCCTAGTCCACTGTTAATGATCTCATCAATCCTTCTGTGTGTCAAGTAATAAATATATAGTAGATATCAAGAGGCATTTTCAGGCAGATTATGAAAGAGAACACTTATCTTGGTTTTGTTCTTTCCAGGACAGATAATCCTCAAAGAAGCTAGTAGTTACAAAGAATTAGGGAGAAACTCATGGAGAATATGAAAATTCATTTTAGTGCAGATTTTATGTTGGTTCTTTGTGTGAATATTCTCTCTCTGTCCACTTTCCTACACTACAATCTAGTTATTTATTTTGCTAGAACTTTTTCTTTGCAACTTCTAACATTTGCAGTCAGTTTTGCCTACCTCAAAGTGTGGAGGAATAACAGCATCCTCGTAATGCTCTGTGTTATTCAAAATCACATTTGAAAATACTGTAAAACATTAACTTCTCATAAATAGTGCGTGATTGTCTAAATTTATGAGATCAAGTGAATTTCTGTCATTTCCAGATAATTCCAAAATTTGAGGTCTTCTGCCTTAACACTTGGTCTTCACACACTCTTTATTCCTCTGTTATTATAGTTCTATCACACTGCAAAACTATATTGAACTTTTACTTAAGCAAATACAAACTGAGACGGCAAAAACAGAGATGGCAGAAAAGTACTTCTCTGATGTACAGGACACCACACCCCCAATCACTAAATACCTCCTCATCCAAAACACACATTTCAGAGAAAAGAGGAGAAAACACAGGAAACACTGTTGCGCCCTTGTTAAAGATAAAATAAAATTAAAAAAATAAATTGCATCTACTTTGGTTAGAAGTCCAAGCTAGGGGATATTCTCCAAATAGTATCAAACTATGTATTTGTGCTATCTGGCAAAGCTGTGGGCAGTGGTAAGTTTTTCGGGATAGGACACTTATCATACAGGATGTTCCTATATACAACTTACCACAGAACACTTAAGCTAATACCACTATTACAGTTAAATCTTTCACACTAATGAGTTGGAAGAATCTGTTGACTATTCTTTGAGAAATAACTGCATATTGTTCAAATTATTCAGGGAAGCAAGCTTAAGAGAAGATGTGGCAAACAGCAACTGATGAACAATCAAACCCATATTTTACATCAGCAGTAACGATCAGTCCAGTGTCAGTCTGGAGTGCACTAATTCCTGCTGGAGGTAAACTCGCTCAAGTATCTGCCACAGTTTCTTGATGCCTCCAGAACTGAACTGTAGGGGGGAAAACCCTCACATATCAGAGGAACTTCCAGAGGTGAGAATGACAGTAAAATATTCCTCATTTTTTTTAAATAATTGTATTTACCAACTGGTTTTTTTGGTTTTTTTTTGTTTTTTTCCCCCAGATCATTTTACTTTACCCATTTTACCTAAAAATAAAAAGCAGAAAATCTCACAACAGGAATTTTAACTTTTCTCTCTATGTTTTGAATATATATTTTATTTACTAAAATCTTGGTTGTATTTTGATAGATGTCTTGAATTCCCTTAAGGGGAAAAAAAAAACCAACTGTGTGTGTGTGAGAAAATGAGTGTTATGTTACAGTTTAGTTGACCTCCCTTAAGAATGTATCCATTTAATTTTGGAAAATATATGTACATTTAGTACAGATCTATTACTTGGAAGGTAAAGAATTTTCTTACTAAATTATGTTTAAACACAAGAATTAGCCTAATACCTGATTACTATATTTCTCATACAGAATCACAATTCTATTGCTTACGCACACACACAGAGTAAGCAAGTAAAATTGTTTTGATCTCAGATATTACACTTTTTCACAGCGAATTTAATAAAACACACTTTATGAATTTCATTATTTTTCTAACACAGTACATGGAAACTGAATTATTTACTGTCTTTTAAGAATTTCTGTTAACACATTACTTCCAGGATGAACATTCAGTTTCGGTTCACAACTTCTGGAACTGACAGCAATTCGATAGCTGTCTATTAACTATGTAAATTTATATCCATTTTCTTGTCAAAACTGATATAAATAGAATGGATTGTTTCAGGTCAGAAAATAAGTTGAAGATCAATACTTTTGTTTAACTGCATTTTGGTCTTATAAATCTTGTTACATTTCTATTTTAAATTAACAGACCCAAAGAGGCAATAACCTATTACAGTAATCTAAAAAAAAAGCTGCATTAAGTCTTCCTCAAATTTTAATGATTGTTAGACAGCAAAGCATGATGAAAAGACTTATTTTTGAAGAATAACAAAATAAGACTGACGAATGCTGTATTACACGATACTATGCACTGCACCTAATAGCATAAATGAATTACAGCCTTCACAGTAATCTGCTTCAGAACATTCATCTTTTCTATCAAGAACTTGCCCCCTGCTGTGATGGCCTTATGTTTTTGACTTGATTACCTTCGAGTGTCATTAGCAGCTCTGAACGCACATTTTTATCGTTTCAGCTGTTTCCTTCGATTTTGAATGAGCAGGAAGGCACGGCCTTTTTCCTCCTCTTCTGATGTGCAATGCACCACGATAAACATGAAGGGCTTAGAAGCGATGGGACACTATTATGTTCCTATAGGTATCTGGACAGGTGGTGAAATACAGGAATAGGCCAAAACACGGTCCTCACCTCCTCTTAAATGTTATTAAGCCCATTCAACCGCATCCGTATGTCCAAACCGCCTTCAGGCACGCAGGTACCTAGGCCACACCTATTGAAAAGGACTGCTGCCTACTAGTCCTGCTCAGTGTCTTCTCTCCATCTACTTTAAGCCTAAAACACTATCGTTTTTCTCACCTATGCTGCTGAAAAGTTGTTTTCACACGTTCTAACGTCCCGATCCTGACAGCAAACAGGACAGGACATCACCCAGCGAGCAGGAGAACCAAGCTCGTACGGAGAGGGCTACGGGAGCCCCCTACGCACCAGCTGCTCGAGCCGCTCGTGCAGCTACAAATGGGACGCCGGCTCCGCTACGAAGCCCTGCCCTGAGGGCCGGGCACCACCCCCAGCCCCCGCGGCTGGCCCCGAGCTCCTCGCGAGGAAGGGCGCGGGCACGCGCCATGTTTCTGCGCGCGCGCCGTTGCGCGTCCGCGCTCCCCTAACGAGCTGTCGCTGCGGGGCGGGGTCGGCTCCCGCGGGGCAGGGAAACGCTCCGCCGCTGCCGCGCACGTGGGTCTCGCCCTGAGGCACGTGCTCCCTCACCCCTCTCCACTTCCCGGAACACGCAGCTCGCGCGCCTCCCCAGCGCTGACAGGGCGCGCGGGGCGAAGGAGAGGAGGAGGGTGGTTGAAGAGCTGCGAGGGCGTCTGTGGGGCTGCTGCCGCGCCTGCGCGGCGTCCTCCCGGCGTGCTCAGCGACAGTGTCATGGCGGCTCCCTGAGGCCGTTTCCTGCACATGGGTTGAGGGGACGCTGGCAGCGCCTCTCAGCGCGGTGGTCGCGACCGGGCTAGGGAGGAGGCGGCAGTGGTGGGGAGTGCGGCGGAACCATGTTGTCCCTGGAGCGCTCCCTGCTGAGGGGCTTCCTCAGCGCGGCGGAGTCCCTGGAGTGGAAGCAGAG
>JAAGNO010015963.1:0-40735 GCA_033439905.1 Ceryle rudis
TCCTCCTTCTACACCTCCTCCTCCTCCACCTCCCATTGTTCACCGCCGGACGGGGGTGGGGAACGGAGCCAAGAAGTCCCGCCACCGCTCTCTCCGGGGACCGGGAGCTACCACCGAGGCGGTCACTGCAGCCCCTTGCCCGCGTTTTACCCGGCCCAGCGAACCGCCTCCCCTGTTCCTCCCTGTCTGCCAGGGGGACTCCTGGCTCGGAGGGCAGGGGCCGGCTGCTCCGCACGACCGGTGGTGCTGAGGCTGCCTTTAGCTCTGCCCGCCGGGAAGGAACCATGGGCAGCCCTCGTTTGCATGGAAAATGAGCAGGCCGTGATGTCACCTGCTCCACCAAGGGTGCTGAACCCGCGCTGCGGGGGCTGACCGGGAGCGTCCCACCTGCCAGCCCAGCCGCTTGTGCTGACCCATAAGCCCTCCTCGGAGAAAGTGCCGCTGGCCAACTCGAGGATCAGCCGTTCCCAGGAGTGCTGCTGGGGATGGTGACACCCCTTACAAGGTCCCACCGACAGCAGGAGGAATCCAACAGCTCGGGCAAAGCCCCGCTGATCCTGTACACTCGCAGGCTCGGCGTCGAGAGAGTCCGTGCGGCCCTCTGACATTCCTGCTGCGGAGGTCGCGCTCTACAAGCCCCAGGGGACTGCTGGTCAGGCACCGGGAAAACACGGGAAGCCTTCCCCCCACCCCCGAAGCACGGGCTGTCGGCGCCAACTACAGCACCTCGGCATCCCGAGAGCAAGAGGAAGGCGGCAGAGCCCGGCTCGACGGGTACCTGGTATCTACGTCCCCCGGAGGGCTCTGGGGAACGTCCCAGGAGCGGTGCCGCCACATCTGCCGCAGCACAAGCTGATGAGCTCAGCCGGCCCGGGGTTCACTCTCCCTCTTCCTCCCCCCGCGGCTGCTTTCCGGAGTCATCCTGAGGGCAGGTCCCTGGCAGTGCTCCGCCGCCCGCCCGGCCGGGGGCCCGGCTTTGTTTGCACCCTCCACCTGGTTCCTCTCTCTGCACTTCCTGGAAGTGTGAGGGCGGCTGTCATCGCGGCCGGCTGCGCGGCACTCTTCCCGCGGCAGCCCACGAAGCGGGGCCGCCTTCTCTCCAGAGAAGCCTCGTGTTTGCCCCCGTCGAGCAGGAGCATGCAATGGCGTGCCAGGATGCGTGCCAGGATGCGTGCCGAGGAGCCGTACCTCCCTTACGGGGTGGCTCTTCAAAAGCCCCATGGCTCGAGACGGCCCCATCTCCCAAAGCTGCCCCAGCACTGCTGGGCAAAACAGTGGTGCTGTTCTACTGCTCCTCACCCTGTGCCATACTCATCGTTACCCCACACAGCACTGCAGCACTTGCAACCCTCTGGCTGTATGCATCCCTCTGTGTACAGCAGGGCTCCAAACACCCTCTAGCCACAAGCATCTGCTTGCTCTGTGCTGTGGTTCATTGAAAAACCACCGGGGTAAACCAGGTATGGGCACTGTGGGAAGCACAAGCATCTAGGATACTCCGGAACAGCTTCCAAAGAGCAGAGAGATGGCCTGATACTCATCGTCCTTTCCCCTGGTCTGAGTTTGCAGAGCACAGCAAAAGCCTGCCAGCTTGGCCTGTCCCCAGCTCCAAAAGCCCCAGCTCTTCACAAGAAGACACTGCTCAATCTGCTTTGGCTCCAGGAGAGCTTCAGATCAGTGAGGAGGTCTGTGGGTGGCTTCTGTGGGGCACAGAAAAGCAAGCAAGCAAAGTCAGTCTCTGCAGCCCACATGGATGGCATTTTGAAAGGGGCACAGGTCTTGCTCCATGATCAAAAGGGAAAAAAACCCAAACCATCAGCAGACCTTGATCTCACCAGGCAAGCTCTGAAACCGAACACAACCCACTACACTAACTACCATGCAGAGAAAGGAAAAGGCATGTCCTGCATGCCTACCTCCAGCTTGGAGATCAGAGAAGAGAGAGAGAGAGGTTTTGTTATCGCCAAAAGGGTTCATCATCTTCACTGCTTTGCATGTCATGATGGTTTGGTTGCATTTGCTCCCTGCTTGCAGACATTTCCCTTTAGTATTTTGTTCTCTGCCCCATACTGTTGATGCCCAGTCCTCTTCCTCAGGAGCACTGGGGCTTGGTGAGGCCCTCAGAGAAGTAACACACCCTAATCCGGGACTTTCACTATCCTCTCTGTTCTGCGTCTGTGTGTCCTTCTACAGCCCTGCCCTTCAAGCTTGGTGCAAAATCACAGGGTATCCTATAGAAAGCCCATTTCTGGCTGTTCTTGGTCAGAAGACCAGAGGGGATGGACCCTGCTGGCATTGGCTTCTCTGCAGGCATCATGGGAGAGGGATGGGAGTCACTGTGCTGGGTGATTTTGTGATCCAGTCATGCTGCCTCTCTGTGCTAGTGTGTGTAGTCCTCTGGTAAGGAAAGGGTTAAACTGCCTGCTTCACCCAAGACTGGCAGGATACCTGCCTATGGGATTCCTTTTCAGCTGGGAGCAGATAAGGGATGGGATGACCACAGGAGGGAATAGCTGCTACAGCAATTTCCAATTTTGGTTCAGGAATCCCATCTCTCCACATCCCGGAGTGTGTGGGTGCAGTTCTGCATTGTCCCTAACACAACCTCCCCTTGGCCTGCTCTCTGTGAGTCTCATGTCATGGTCCCCCAACTTCCCTTCACCGTGCACAAGGCTGTGGCTGCAGCAGTGGGGACAGCCAGGGGCAACTAACTTGGTGTCTTCTGCTGAGCAGGAGGGAGGATGGGAACATCCCTGTGGCAGCAGCCCAGTCTTAGATAAGCTTAAAACAAAGAAGTCTGGTTTATGATGGGGGCTTGGGGCTGCATTACACTTCCTTGCTCTGGCATTGCTGCAGGCATGTCACTGCACAGCCAGGCTGTACCCACAGCCTCACAGTTTCTTCAAAACTACCTCTCGTGATGTTTCCATCTCTTGTTATACACAGCACCATCCCCAGTTCACCACCACCTCACACCTAGGAGCATCCAGGATGAGAGCTATGGACTGAATGCACACCAGCACTGCGCTCTGAACACTGTGGGATGCTGACCCCTAACCCATCCCACCTCTGTGCCCACCAGAGCCTGTGTCTGATGGCAGGGCCAGCTGTCAGCAGTGGGATGGCCATGTCCCAGCAAGCAGAGCTTGTCTCTGGCTCTGAGGAGGAGCAGGGCAGGGGATGGTGAGACATCTTCTTGTCACCCCCCAACCAAGGTCTGTGCGGGTCCACCCACTCATTAGGACTTTCCAGGACTGTGAGCTTCCCTCCAGCCTTGCCAGTGGGTGTCAGCCATCTCCTTTCTCCAGCTGCACAGGGGAACGCAGAGACAGATATCTGTCAGAGAGGAGTGGGCTCAGCTTGCCGCGATGAACGGGAATTTGATTATGCTACTCTGTATAGCTGGGCTAACACAATTAAAATGCTAGCAGGCAGGACTCGAAGAAGACCCGTCTCTGCCCCTCTCTCCCCACATCTGGTGGAGGCTCTCCCTTCCTCCCTCCCCTGCCCTGCCCAGCTGGGACAGAGGGGCTGCCCACCCTCTGCCCTGGGACTTCACAAAACCCAGAATTGAGCCATATCTGAAGGCAGAAGGAAGAGAAGACAGCAGAGAGCTGCAAACAGCTCTCCTGGAGCCCCGCAGGGCTCCCACCTCCCTCTCCTCAGCAGACCTCGCCAGCTCTCTCCTCTGCTCTGACTGTGCCTGTGACCAAGCTGCCTCGCTATTTACATTACAAAGCAGCACCATCCGATCACTCTCTACATTATATTTAGCTCGCTGGCACAGAACACCCTGTGAGATGCATTAGCTGCATCCTATCTGCCAGCTGGGGACCATGCCAAGCAGCCAGGTGACCCTATCTCACTAGCAGGAATGGGAGCTGTCAAGGAGATGCCCTGCTTTGCTCCAGGGAGTCTAATGCCAGGCTGGGGGCCACAGAGACCACTCTTCCCACTGCCCCAAGATGCTTGTGAGGATGCTATGGTGCATGGGCTGTATTGGGCACTGCCTCAAGAGGTGTCTGAGAGCTGAAAATGACTGTTCTGACACTGGCATGTCCTTCACCCCATAGATGTAGCCTGCAGAGAGCCGGTGCAGCGAGCTTTTGTGTGCTTGTGGTTTCCTTTCTGTGTAAACAACCCTGCAGGCCCGGCTGCTGGGAACAGCAGCAGTGACAAAGGCCACTGCTGCAAGTGTCACCCTGAAAGCAACTGAGAAAGTATCAAGGATGAGAGAGAACCCAGAACTGTACAAGTCCCCAGTCATGCTGGAGGGGCTGTAGGGTGCTGCTGCAGCTAGTCAGCACTTGTCCCAGGCCTTCTCAGCTCCAGGTCACAGGGTTTTTCCTAGAGCAAAGTTCCCCCACCCTCTAACTCACCTTATTGCCACTGGAGCTGCCCCACTTGGGGAGCTAGAGGTGCTCCTGCCCCACCACAAATCTTGGTAGAGACACTCCAAGCAGGAGCTGACTTTGGGCTCCCCTTGGCCACAGTGACTCTCTGGGAGCAAGGCACAAAAGTCCTGGTGCTTGCTTGGGGTTTGCTGCAGTGACAGGGTCCTTCTGGTATTGCAGACACACCCCCCTACTGGGAAAACTGTCCCAGAATGTGCAAATCTGGTGCACAAGCCATCATCATTAATAAGCTTAGCACAAAACTGCTACTCAAAGCCCTAAATATAACCTGAGCGCTGAGCTCTCTTACACCCAACCAAGGTGCCTTCATACACCATGGCAGCTATTTATGGAAGGAACTCTATGTCCGTCAGCTTAATATAATTTCTGTTCATTTCAAAACCTTTATATGTAGCTCATGCCACCTGCCCCCTGTGATGACTAATAGGTCCCAGCAGGAACAGGCAGGTTGGCAGCAGGAGGACTGGGGCCTCCAACCTTTGCTTGACATTGAGGATATTTGTGATGCCCACAGCCCACAAAGGTCCTCCAAACTCCATACTGGGGTTCAGTAAGTGCCTCCAGAGATAGGCAGCATGGCAAGGGGCTTTCTGTCAGCCCCCTCAGGGATTCTCATGCTGCAGGAGGTGCATCTGATGAGCTAGCCCAGCTCTGGGCAACAGCTCCATCACCAACTGACCGGCTCCAGGGAGCAGCCAGACCCAACCCTGCATGAGCGTCATGGGACAGCACAAACAGATTTCCACCCCCAGATACTTCCTCTCCCATTTCCCCTTCCCTTTGTTCAGCTGCCTGAAATGGAGGGTGGAGGAAGCAGCTCATCCCAAACACTGCCTCCTCCTTTGCCACTAGCCTGCAGGTATCTGTGGCATCCCGGACGACTCCACCAGACTCCTCTCTTCTGCAAAGCCCACGTTGGATGGAGTGGAGCCTTTTGCAAAGAGACCTCTCATGAGGGTTGAGGACAGAAGTGCTTTATGGAAGGGTGGCACAGGCTGGAGTGTGTCAGCAGAGCTGCCTGCCTAGGGCAGCTGGGGTAGGATGAGCAGGATGTAAACAATTCCCAGCAACCTTAGACAATTCTGGAGCAAATTCAGGCTGATCAAATTAGGTTGCAATATGGTCCCTTCCTCCCAAGGGGAAGATGGATAATTGCAGCTGGCTAATTCATTTGCAGAACATGCTGTGCACATCTGGAGGAATACAGCTAAAAGGAGAAAATCCTACTCTGCCCCCTCTGCTCAGCACAGTAGCCTTCATCCTCCCAGTTCTGCCTGCCACATCCGTGAGCAGCCCTGGGTACCAAATGAGGGCCAGGAGGGCTGCGCGTTGCCCCATCTCACAGCAAGGCTCAGGGGCAGAGGGGTGCCTCGGGGAGGACCCTGCCACCCTGGCTGTTGCTCCCCACCCACTGCAGCAATAACAAGTGTTTGAGATGAGTCAGCTCCAGGGCCCCTCCTGCTCTGCAGGCGCTTAATATGGTTTCCCATTAGTTCCCATTACTGCAGTATTAAGGAGTAATTTACTCACAGTTTGCACTACAGTCCTTGCAAGAGGGCAGAAGGGCTGTTGTACATGTGGGAGCACAGCTAGGGGGTGACTGATAGCTCCTGTCCATAGTCTGCCCCCCAGCAGAGCTCTGTGCCCCAGGCTCCCCAAGTTCCAGGCCAGCAGCAGGAGAACCTGTCCAGCCTCTGCCTGTCATGGCAGCAAGGCATGGCACCAAGATCCTCCATGCTGTTTTTCCACCTGATTGTAAACTACCTTGTGCTTGCTGAACATGGCATGACATGGTGACACTGAGCCCAGGAGGACACAGAGATGTCCCTGGGCCAACCCAGCTCAGGAGAAGGGTAAGGAGGGATCTCCTTCCTTCTCTCCTCAGCTCAGACCCAGACCAGAGAGCTATGAAAATGACCCTTTGCCTCCACCAGCTTTGCTTGGCTATAGCAGCTGTGGGTAAGCACACAGTCCTGGCAGAAGAGTCACACCAAAATCCAGGACAGATACTTCTCTTGCTTCAAGGTGCCCCCCAAAAGTGCATATTTCCAGCCTAAGCCCCAATCTCAGCCTCTTCATCTTCACATCACTGCTCAGTCTCCCCAGGTGGGATCAAAGTTTCTGGACCTGGGAATCAAGCAAGGGGACATTTGCCTTGTGGAATAGGAAGAACAGGAGAATCAATGTTACCACAAGTCCCTTGTATTCAGTGCCCTGAACAGTGATATGCCAGAGATGCAGAGAAAAAGACAAATGTCCAGCCCAATGCCCCATGCCAGAGCTCTTCAGAGGATGTTGGATACAGACCGCCTGGAAAGCAGCCTGGGAAGCTTCACAGCACCAGGACGGGAAAGGGTAGTAGGGTAGAAGGAAAAATAAGGGTGTCTGTGAGGGTGACAAGGGGACTTCCACTGCAGAGAGCACTGTTGCATGGGTGGGAGGGGGGAAGGAGCTAACTGGTCCCCTTGTACCTGTGCTGAGATGGTTTCTGGTGAGAAGGCACTAGTGCCTGCCTGGTGGAGCCTGCCCTGACCCCATAGGAGGGAGACACTCTCGTGACAGGGCACTCTGCCACCCCAGCCCAGACCCAGTGCTTGGGGACCCAGGGGCTCCTACCTGTAGGAGACCTGCTTTCTGATGGCCAAGTGCAGAAACTGCTCCTCCACTTCTGCCACTGCCACTGCCCCTCTCATCTCCTCCCAGGCTGGATCCACTCTGCGGAGGCCCAACAGATGTTCTCGCCTGGTACTCTCTGCATCTGCCACTCCCCAGAGGCTTGCTGTTGCCCCCCTGGCCTCCTTGCCATCTCCACTGGTCAGGGTGAAGTCCCTCCAACTTCCAGGACCTTCAGCCATGCTGCAGTGAGGTGTCTCTCCACGCAGGGAGTCTTGATCTGCGTCCACAACCTCTTGGGCAGCTGGGTCCCACACCACAAGGTCTCACAGCGCTCCTCCACCTCACCTCCCCAGGGCTTTAGGACAACACCTGCAAGGCTTAACTCCCCGGGGAGCACAAACACGGAGAAGAGGCAGTGTCGAACTTTTCGCAGTGGTATTTACTGGCCTCTTGATAGTGCTTTGGGCAGCTCAGGCACCGCAGCTCAGCCTCCCTCTGTCTCTGCCACGGCGAAGTGGAGGAATAGCTGACAGAAACCCGGAGACGTTGACACTGCTCCTCGGAGGTGCCGGCACTGCGAGGGCAGTGGGGAGGAAGAGGGAGAAGGAATCGCCGGAGAAGGGATCTCAGGAAGCAGAGAGTCCAGGGATGGAGATGGCCCCAGAGAATCAAGGAGAGCTCGGGGTGCCTTCTGCAAGGTCCCACCGGGGCCAGGCACGTCCGTCAGCGTCCCTGGAAGCAGCAGCCGAGTGAGACAGGTAGGCAGAGGTAGCCAGCAAGGAAGGTGCCTGTGCACTGATCCTGCAGCAGCCTTCAAAAGACAAAGCAGAGAGTGAGCGAGTGTGTACGTGCCTGTGGAGGGGGGCTGCGGAGAGCTGCACAGAGAGAGGCAGCCTGGTGTCACCTTAGAGACACTCGGAAACTGGCACTTAACCCTTCGCAGGCCGGGAGGCAGAGGAGGGTGACAGCTCAGACGCCCCTTGCTGCTCACAGCAGCTCCTGTCCAGCCGGCATCTGCCTGGTTGCAAGAGCTGTTTCAGGGCGCTGGGTCTCAGCCGCTCATCTTAATCAGATGTGCAGTCAGGGAAAGTCAGGTAAAGTACCACAGCCTGGAAAACTGCACGGCAGCAGTCTTAGCAGAGCAAAGTACCTGCTGCTCTGGCTGACTGTCCAACACAGATGAGATCTGTTCTGGGATGGGGTCCCCAGCTTTGGGCAGTGCAACCCAAGGAGAGGTACGGCTGTGGCATGGCTCCCTCCTCCTTGCCATTTAGGATGCTACATTATCCCTGTTTTTTACTAATTCAAAGTGATTTTTCTCCAATCAGAGAATCATTTTCTCCATGCAGAGGTAGAAAGACCCTTCTATCCTCTGCCCACATCCGTCAGGAGAGTTGCATCATGCTAGGCTGGGACTGGACTTTGTGACCCTAGTCCCAGCTCTGGGTTTCCTCAGCCTTGCCTGTCCTTGTGCTGCAGATGCCAGCTGTGGTGAGAGATCCCCACAAAGCTCCCATATGTGCCTGGTGGCCTGTTTTGGATTTGTTCTGCCCAACTCACATTGAGGCTTTACCTGCTGGGTGCTAAGAAATTTGAGCTTTGGGTCTATAGGAGCTAACCCCTGCATCATTTGCCCATGGCAAGATCCTATAGTTAGGTATTCCATCAAGAACATGTTGCCATCACCCCTAATCCCAGTGTCTTCCCATGAAGGGCTGGCACAACAGGAGCTGGAATGTGTTCTCAGCCTGCTTTGACTGTTTTATCACCTTGACAGTCATCAGGAGCAGCTCATCCCTCTTGCTGGTGCTCCCCATCACCTCCATATGGCCCCATTGCACCTCTGCTGCAGGGTGCTGTGGCAGGCCACATTCCCACACCACTATGACCCTAGCCAGGGGAAGCAGTATGGGCTGGAGAAAGGGCTGTGCCTTTCCCTGGGAACTACAGCCCACTGGCACCTCCAGTTCAAGTTAACAAACCTTTGCCGGCCCTAAATGTCACGATGACATCTCCCCTGCATCCTGTACCTGCCAGGGGATTTGTGCCTCCCAGGGGCACTGCAGCCCCCGAGCCCACTCCTCCACACAGTCGTGACTTGCAGGGAGCCCCGCACCCTTCTTGCTGAGTGACTCATCCCCTCCAGCCCCCACAGGGGTTTTGTTCCCCTTGAAAGCTGCTGGGTGAGCCCTCCCTGTCAGGCAGAGAGAAGGGTAGGACAGGGGGCGTCTCCTGCTTTCCCAGGGGGGCTAGTTCTGTACTACAGAAACCCTCTCTGGGAGCAGCAGCCAGCAGAGGATTTTGCCTCTTTCTACCTGTGTGCCAAACTGTACGGCTGTCACACAGGTAGTGTGTCCAGATTTTGCATTTCTGGAAAAAAAGGAGACATCATGGAGTATGCCTGCATAAAGGGAGGTAAAGGATTGCTTAGGCTTCTCCATCTCTCCGTGCCCACCTGTCTCTGCAGAATGTTTCACATGTCTGTCATTAATGGGGTCACCCTTCCCTTGGAGGATGCCATCAGAACTCCCTGAGGACCTGGGAAGAGCAAGCATCCACTGGCTGAGGATGGTATAGCTGGGCAGTGGGGTTGGGTCAGTCCTGTCCTCCTGGCATCCAAGGCACCAACCTTCAGCTGAGCCATGTCACATGCTTATCTGGGGCTCACCTGCTTACCTGGGGCACAGGCAGGAGAAGGTCTCTCCTGTGCCCTGGGCAGGGATTTCCTTCTGTGCGAGCAAGCAGTACGGTGCAAAGGTAGCTCGGTGTTGCCAAACAGACTCCATCCTCACTTTTGCAGACACAGGCAGGACACAGGCTTTCTAGGAAGCAGCATTTCTAGCAAGTAAATCTCTGGGAGGTTACTATCCTCCCCTGGACACAAGAAGAGGAACCTCCACTTGTAAACCCTGTTTAAGCCACGAGGTTAGAAAACCAACATGGACATGTTGAGGCTGAGATGGGCTGGATCAGTGTCCAGACAAGTGCCATTGCTATTAACAAGCCCTTAGCACCTGGGGGGTGTCAGGAGGTGTAACCACCCTGTTCTCCCCAGAAGGTGTCCAAAAGCCCAGGCTCCTTGCCAGGCTGCAGGACTGAAGCCTGCTGATTCCCCGATGGATCCATGTGAGAACTTCTAGCACAGTCACATAGTGACAGCAAGAGGGACCCCGCTGAGCTCAGAGAGTAAGGAAGCTCTGTGGAGAGCCCTAATAGCACATGTCCTTCTGTAACAAACTCAACATACCCATCAGGCTGCCACCACTCATGGCCAGTGGCCTGCTCAGCAGCAGCAAACTGCAAAAGCCAATTCTTTTTTTTTTCCAAGTTGGCCTGGTAACAGAGAATAGTTGGGAATAATTTGTCTCTGAAAACTGAAGCCCGTGTTCTGTTAGTATTCTTTTGTTCAGAGCTTGTATGTATCGACAGTGCAGAGGCTTGTTAGAAATGTGACCCTACATGGGCAAAAGCCTGGCTTGGTGTGGCAGAGCTTGGCTGGGGGCATTTGGAGCAGATCCAGCATAACTGAGTGAGGCTGAAGGTGACTTGTAAAGAAGGTGTCCTCTCTCTTTGCTAATTCTCTTGTTCTGCCCTGAGTAGTCACTGTAGCCAAATTGGTAGGTATGATTGTCTGGCTGAATTTCAGAAGGTATAGCAGGGATCAAAAGATCCTAATGTGCCTGCATCAAGTAGCTTGGAGTTATCCGGTAGACTGCAGAATTAGGAGGATTTGTTGAGACAAAGGGAAATTTGCTCCTGATGGACGATGGGTTCTGGTTGCTCCGGCTGCATCAGTGTTAAAGGAGCCAAAGCCTGAGAACACATCCTTTTAAGAGCTCCACTCTTCCACCCATTTGCCTCAGTATTTTGGAGCATGCATGAAGGGTGCAGGCCAGACTCTCTCTGGAAGCCAATGCCTGAAGAGCTGGGTGATGTTTCACAGGGGTGAGCAAAGCAGGAGCCCCTCCTTCAGATGAAATCTGGTGGGTGCAGGGAGAAGCCTGGTTACATGGTGAGGGAAGGTGCATCACACTGACAAAAGGGGTAGGACGCTGCTTTTGGGCAAGGTGCTGCAGTGAAAACATCAGACCCTTGACTTAAAACTAGTTCTGGCCCAGGACACAAACTGCAGGGCAAGATGAGGTGTGTCCTTGCATCCGTGGGTGTGAGTAGGGGAAGGGAACTCTGCAGGGGTCTGTAAAACCCACGCAAGACTAAACCCCCGTGGATCTCATGTCAAACCCCCTCTTGGGAGCACAGACCCAGCCAATCAAAGAGCTTCTCTCTCTCCCAGACACTGTTCGATGGTCAGCCTTGTCACAACAGGGTGGCAACAGCTCAGTGTTTTACTCCTCTCCACAAAGAAATCGTAATCCACAGAAAGAGATCTTTGCGAGTGCTGAGCCTCATGTCTTCCTCCTGTGGCAAAGGCAGAGTCCTGCCGTACCAGCCAAGTCAGGGGCAGCAGACGGACCCACCTTTTAGCATCTCTGATTGGGGCTCCTGCTTGGTCTGCCTTCCAGTCATGGAGGACCTGATTGCAAGGAGTTGTTTTAATGGCCAAATTCTAATGAACCCACTCAGAGCTTCCTAGAAAATGAAGATTTGTTTTCTAGATCCTCTTTTGCCTTGTGTTTCACAAAAAATTGGGACAAAACCTATCAATTTTTTGCAGATGTAAATGGACTGTCAGAGGCACGGGCTGACAGACAGCCAGGTCCTGAGTTGCTACCAATCTGAGTGCAGCTGCTCTGGTTTTACAGTTAACAGAAGAATTGAAGTATTTTTTTTCAGATGGGATGGGACCAGAGCCTTGGTGCTACTAGCAATGTCTTTGCTGCACAGACCCCTGCAGAGCACCTCCTAAACCTTCTTCTGTGATCTTCCTCTTTCCAAGAGGATGATATTAGCAGCATTTCAGAGGGGCAGAAGAAACTGAGGCAGAGCAGTTCTGACTTGTTCAGAACTGCAGAACAAATCACAGTGCTGTTGGAAATAAAACATGCAAGTTTGCTTCCAACCCCTGGTACTGAACATGAGGTCCCAGCACTGAACCGATTCTGCACACAGCCAGGGAATGGGACAGGCAGGGAGCAGGAGGTGAGGAGCTGTGCATGTGGGTTGGCGTGACAATGATGCCTCAATGAAAGGACCCGTCAACCCAGGGCTGATGCTGCATCTTTTTATTTTATTTTTATTTTGCTTCACTAAGCAAATGCAGAGCAAGTGATAGAAGAAGAGGAAAAGGTGGCTTGCAAAAAAAAAAAAGAAACCAAAAAACAGACACCCCCCCCAACAAACTAAAAAAAAACCAAAAAAAAACCCAAACCAAAACAAACAGGAGGGAAGAGGCAGCTGCTGGAGTACAAGGGGAAAGTGAGCTGCTAACAAGAAAAAAAGTTCATAGATGCAAAGCCCGCACTAATTCTTAATAAAATACAATACTGAAAATAGGATCTGAGAGTCTCCAAAATACAATATCTTAAGGGATCAGCAATAATACAAAATAAGGTTCATTATGTACAAACGAGTTCTGCTCTTGGTCTCTGTACAACGGTGGGAGTGGGAGGCATGGGGACGTGCTCAGTGAAGTGTTGGGGTGGAGGAGGGTGTGCTTGGACCCAGCAGTGGTTCTTTGTGCTAGGGTGGAGGTGGACGACAGGGAATGCAGTGTATCTGGTGACCAGTGGGTCCTGTGTGAACCTCGAGGAGAGCAGAGATAGGCTGAAGGCCTTCCTCTTCCTCATCCCACTGGCCTTGCATGTATGGTTGCAGCTAGCTGTGTCCCAATTTGTCCTAAATGGGTTCAGGAGGAAAAAGTAGTTTTCAAAAGGGAGAAATGATGGATGTGAGGCCCATTCCCTCACTTCTCCCAGTCCATGAGCAAGAGGCATCCTTCCTCTCCAGGAAGCCTGATACACTCCCAGCCTGGGGGAAGAGGAGAGACTGGGGCAGTGCAGAGTGAGTCCAGGGTGCTCCAAGAGAAGCAAGCTAAAGAGGAGCCTGCTGTGAGACCTGGCAGAGTGCACAGGGACTCCCATGTACAAACATGGGTCAACCTGACACATCCCAGATCTCCAACACCCATGTCCCACATTGTCCTTCCATCAAATGGCAGCTGAGGGAACGGAGCGAGGAGATACTTGAGCCTTTCAGCAGGGATTTTGCTGAGGAAGGAGGGTCAGAAATGGGTGTCTGGGTGCTAAAGAGGATGGCATAGGCTTGAGATGAGGTCATTTCAGCACTAAACGTGGCAAGTCTGACTTGAAGGGTGGTATGGTGAGAGTTTGCTATCTTTGGTGACAGCACTTAGAAGGAAGAGGTCCAAAACAGCCAATTCCAATGTGCCACCTCTTTCCTGACAGACATACCTGTCACCAGAGATGCCAGTTTGTCCTCAGTTGCTTTCACAATGCTGCTGTGCACATGGAGGATGTAAGGGGCATGATGGCTATTGATAGCCCTCCAATGGGCTATAGAGCTCTCCCTGGTGGTTCCTAGAAAGACCCCATTTGGCATGAAGCAGAATTGGGGATGGAGAGCTGGGATGGGGATCATGTTATAGGAAGGTGTTTCTCTCACCCACTCTCAAAAGGGGAGGCCTGCAGAATGGAAAGTGAGGGTTAGCACTGCACTGTAGGGCCCAAGCTGGGAACAGAATGGGAAATACGACCCCTGCCAAAGCAAGAGTGCAGAGGGTGGGGAAAAGTGGGTTGTGGGGAAAAATTGTCTCTATTTCAGAGCTCTGGTTGCCCAGAAGCTGCTGGTTAATTTTTATGGTAGTTTATCTGCCTGGGATCTGTCTCCCCCACTCCATTTGTGTGCAGATCTTTGCAGATAGTTGGCGTGGAAGTTATGTAGGCACGTCCATCATGAGAAAACTAGAGCAAGGAAGAACTAGGTTTTCTCTCAACAGAAGCAGAAGTATACTAACAGATGGAGGGGAAGGAACGAGATCAAGCTCTCCTAAGCCATCTCTCCAGCACCAGCATCACCAACTCCTAAGCCCTTCAGGCAGGACAGTAAATCAAGCACTCCTTCTCTCTCTCCTTCAGGTGCATCTGATGTAACCAGGGGGTACATGCCTGGGGACACCCCCTTGGTCTGGAGGCTTTGGGGGGTGAGCTGAACAGTTTGGAGGCTTGCCCTGATCTCCCTCCACTCTGAGGTGAGCCCACATCCATGGGGTAGTGCTCATTTAAGCAGGAGGTAAGGCCAGGAGAACAGGGCATCTCAGGGCTTCACCAGACATTTATTGCTGGTTCTGGCAGTCCTGTGATTCCCCTCAGAGAGATCAGTACTAATGGGGGTGGCTGGGGAAGGGGAGGAGCTGAACCCAAGGCCAGTTTAGGAGTGTCTGAATGCAGCGTCCTCTCCCGCCAAGTCTCCTCAGTTGCTCGGTGAGGAGGGAATCCTGCAATCAGACAGATGAGGCCTTGAGGTCCAGCAGTTGCTACAAGTATTCAGCTGTCTCACTGGAGCTTGTCTCGCTGAGGAAAAGAAAAGACAAGGCATCAGACAAGGTTCATTGCAGCCTCCTATACAAATTCACCTCTCTGTGTGCCCAGCTGGTTTGCTCTGACCAGGATGCAGCCCTTCCCCAGGGCACTGAACGATCAGCAAGCCTGGGACCACCTGAATATCCCAGACCTACTCAGCTCTATGCTAGTGGGACACTGCCTTATGGTGTCCCAAACTTTTACTCTTGAAAATAAACTTTGTCTTACGCTCCCTTTCAGCACTGGCCTCCTCCAGCCAGTTCTCTGTAGCTAATTTCCTGTCCCAGACAGCTCACTTGTCCTCAGCTTGCAGCAGAGGGGACGTGTCTGCTGCTCATAGCCAGACACCATACTGTGTTTTGGGGCTTGGATGGTGGCCCCCACCTGCTTACCTGTCACGGAATTGCTCTTTGAGGTGGGTGAGAGTTGGGTCACTTCGGTTCTGGTCAGGACCCTCCAGCTGGGACTTGCTCAGATATTTGGCCGTTTCATGTGTCCTGGCCATATGAGGCGTTCCCTCTTCAGACTGCCCTTTTTTGGCCTCCCACCCCTCTGGATGGTCCATGGTTAGGAAGGAGCTATAGCTCTCTTCTAAGGAGCCAGCACCCTCATCATAGAAAAGGAGGCTCCGTGACTGAACTGGAAAAAAGGAGAGCATTGGTTAACAATGAAGAACAAGGTCTCTTGCAATGGGTGTGGGTCATGGCGGTGTTTTCAGCACATGGTCTACTCAGTGATGGCTTTGTCCATGTGTAACTGTGCAGGAGGCCTGCTGTGCAGGATACCCTCCTCCCCTCAGCTTCGGGAGGTAGATGTCCCCCTGGACACACAGACTTTTCAGAAGACAAGCAACCTGCCCTGGGACTTTTCCCTCATGGTCCTTCCTTTGACAGTTGTCACATTTGGGGACAATGGTTATCAGAAAATGACAACAGGCCCAAACAAGGTGATGTTATCAGAGTTTGTACCACTGACAGGCCAGGAATCTCCCCTCATCAGATCCCCAGCATAAGGGGTAGGCACTGAAGAGAGGATGCTATCCCTGCACCAGAAGTGTTGAGAGAAAAGCTGGAAATGGTTTGACAGGATGAAACGGAGGAACCATGTTAGACTCACTCTTACTAGTTGTGTAAATGTCTGGTGCTGGTGTTGCTTTCACTGTCTGTGATGCTGAAGAGAACTCAGGGAGGCAGGGCATCAGGGATCCCAGGATGAGAACAAAACAGAGTGCCAGCACCTAGAGAAGAGATCAGCACAAAGTTATTTTCACTAGCCATGAGGAAGCACTTCCCCTACAACACACAAACATGAGGCTGTATGAGAACCTGTGGTCAGGCTGACATCTGGATCACTGTGGTCCTCCTGGGATGGAAAGGTTTGCTCTGCTAATCTCTGCTGCAAATCTAAGAAGGGAAGTGAGAAAGTTCCTCATGTTGCTTTATTTGAAGTATTTCTTATTCAATGGTGAGAACTTGCCCATTCATTTGATGAGAGATGGTGGAAGACATAGCTGAAGAACAATTTGAGAAAGAGGGAGACTCAACAGAAGGGATGAACTCTGCCTTGACCAAAGGGAACCTGTCCACTGGCTCAGCAGGAGCTGTAAGAAAACAAGTTCACAGGGAGAGATCTGTGAGGTACCACAGCATATAGCAAAGTGATGCTATTGTCCACACAAGGACAGAAATGACAGCAGAACTGCATCCACCTAATACCTGATAGCAAGGATGGAGAGTCCAAGGAAAGGGTTAAATTTATGCTTGACTTGCACTTCAGGACCATGTGTCCCTGCCTTCTGCTATCAGAGCATTCAGAGCTACTGGGCAGTGATAAAAGGAAAGAGGCAGATGAAAGCTCCCTGAAAGTCCCCCTCTGATAGGCCTGCACCTGTCTGTAAATTCTGCTGGAACAGTGAAGCTTCAGAGTGAGATGCCAGTGTTGATTGTAAGGGACCACAGAGTTTAGAGAACTGCTAGTACTGAGCAAGAGGAAATGATACAGAGCCAAATGCTTATTACCTGAATACCCATGTGCCATGAGTGGTAGGTATATAACTATCTGCTGCCAGCTCAGTGCTAGGGCTGAGCAGTCAAAGAGGCAATGTATCTGTTGATGATTTGTACTACCTATGTATAAATGAGCTAAGTTTGACCTGTGGGACACCTGTGGGGGCAGCCAGCAGTTGCTTGACTGCTTTTCAGAATAGCCACCTATTTCAGAATAGCCATGTCCAAGAAACACGCAGAAGAGGGTCCATCAAGGTAATGTTGACCACCAGTGGACTTCAGATGTGGGAGATCAAATAGTAGCATGGGAATACTACACTATGTAAAGAGGGATTTTAATTGTCTAGACTCCTCATGGCTAGTTTTAAAGTAAGGAAATTAGATGTGGACAACATAGATGCTGTCTAAGCACTTCATATGAGGCACACAAGGGATTCAGAACCCTTATTCCGCAAAAACAGGGAAAAAATAAATTCTGAATAGATGTTGCTTGGAATTATCACAGCCAAGCACACAACTTCCGGAAAGGGAACCAGCCATGTGAAACCTGTTCTTCTCTTCTAAAACAAAACAGGCTTTATGAGCTGGGAAAGAGCAGTGTACTTAACATCTTGCTTTCAACATGGCTTTCAAATGGGGCTTTGTAAACCAGCATTGTTTTTAAACTGTTTTGTTCAGGTTAACTCTGATTGATGCTCTGATTTGGTTGCAGTTCAAACTCTGTAACGCTTGAGAACAATAACTCATGGTTTGACTCTGAGTACCACTCAGCTCACAGCTTTTGACCATCTCACTATTCTGACCTTTTAAAAAGTGAAGGAAACGAAGACAGAGGAAACTATTGCAAAACCAGTTGGAAAGGTGGAAGCAAAATTAATCAGAAAAATACATCCTGAGAGTGTAGTTATCAAACAGTTCACTGTCAAACTGGGAGGAAGTAGCAGATGGAGTAGCAGAGAGATCTGTTATGGCTCTGGCAAGAATCAACATTTTTAAGCTTGACTTGGATGATGGACTGTATCAAATCTGCAGATGGGAGACACTACAAGCAGACTGGCTTTTGGTCAGGATTCAAATTCAGAATGGTCTTGAGCATGAGGAGAAGTGGTCCAAGAGAACAGCAGGCAGATTCATAGAGACAAATGCTGAGACCCACTGAACCTGTGAGGTGGCAGGACTGATTAACAGAGGAAACATATCAGCAACTATGTGGCCAGGCAGCTGTTCTACAGAAGAGGATCTGGGAGTTAAAATGGAGCACAAGGTGGGTGCAAGTTGATGTCACTTTGCAAAGGGGAAATCTCATCCTGGGCAGTATGAACAGGCTTTCTGCCTGGCTCTGTACCAGCCTTCAAGTAAAACACCGTGTCCAGCTCTCGGCCCTGTACTTCCACAAAGATAGGGGGCAATTGGGGAAAGTCTGGAAGAGAGCTCTGGGAACAACCCATGATTCAGTAACTCAGCCTACAAGGGAAGACTGAAGAAATCCTGGAGATTTAGCAGAGCAGACTGAAGGGAGTTGCTTGAAAACAATAGTTTTCCAATATGTAAAATGCAACTGCACAAAGGGAGGGTAAGCTGATCTTGCTTACAGTGGGCAGAAGAAGTTGTAATAGGCTTAAGCTGTCGCGAGGAAGATTGAGATGAGATAGCAAGAAAGCTTTATCTGGGAAAGACAACAAAGCACTGGAGTGATTTGCCAGAGGAGGATGAAGGCTGCTCATCACTGGAGGCCTTCAAGAACCAGCTGGACAAATATCCAGCAGAAATGAATGAGACAGAGCTAAATAAGAATGGTACTGTGCTCCACTCCCATGCTGCAAGGCATGATGATTCTACATATCTGTCATGATAAGGAGTGCTGTGTTTGAAAACTGAAAATGGGAACTTTCAGGCCTGTAAGAGGAACTGGCCAAAGATAGAAAAGCAAATTACAAATTCTTGAAATGCTTCAAAAGCTAGGAAGCCTCAGAGAGTTGGTGTGTGGGCTAGGATGACGTGGAACGAAGGGAGCAGTAAGGAGAGATAAGACATGCTGGGAGCTAAATTAGGCGTTTTATCAGCCTCTAGCATGGGGGATGTCTGGAAGGCACCTTTTCTGGACTTGCTCATTCCAGGTAGTAGTGATAAAGAATTGCTGGAGCCAGGGGTGCTCTGATGGTCTGCTGGATTAAGGAGCAATGAGTCACTGAGACCATCTGGGTCACACCCAAAAATGTGGAAAGAATTTGGGAATGAAGCCACAGAGCAGCCGACAGAAAAGATGGCCAGTCATTAAGATCTGGTCTGACATGGGGGCAGCAAAGAGTACCAAAAATTTGAGCATATTTTGAAAGGAGAAAGTGCTGGAAATTACAGCGCAGGGGCTCTGGAACCAAGACACTTTTTGAACAAAATCAAAAGAGCAAAATACAACCCCTCAGGACACTGAGGGTGCTGAGAAAGTGGGGCAAGCACCTCACCATCTGTTTGCATGTCATGCCTATTAACAGCACAGAAGTGATAAGTGGATATAGATAACTAACTTTGACAAATTTGTCACAGGCAGCTACTATGACAATCCTGCAAAGACATCACGGGGTTGAAGGTTATGTTTTTACCATGGATCAGAAATTTTTGCTGTGGCAAAAACTGAGAAGAAGAATAAGCAATTGACTCTATCTATGGCCACATTCAAGCATGTCCCAAAACTCCACAGTGAAGCCAATATTGCTTAACTATGATCCTCCACTATAAAAAATGAGCAGAAAACAGAGATTACCAAAATCAACAGACAAACCCAAATCATTTTGGTTAGTCAAAAGGGCAAACAAAGAGAATTCTGTCTGGATTCAACAAAGCCTGATGTGCAGGCAGAGCAAGAACAGATGACATTTCTTGCTGATAAACACAAGGTAATGCCCACTGGGAGGAGACCTTGAACTGTTTGTCTGCCCTGCTGAGTTAAACATTAAGAATTACCAATTCAGCAAAAGAAAACTCTCCACTGCAATGCAATCTCATTGAAGATTTTTGCTGAATGCCCCATAGCAAACGAAAAGCAAACAAAGCGTTGTTTTGCCCAAAGAACAAGACAGCAAAATGCAGGAATTATTCTAATGCTGTTGCATAAACAACTGATATTATCGATGTATGTATGACATATAGCCCCGTCTGGTGACTCTAACACAAAAGGAGAGTGCAGATATAACTGGACACAGAACTGGGCAGCAGTGAGTAGGGCAGAGACAAGCAATCGACAAAGATGTCTGGGGAAGTATGGCCAACAAAGAAGATGGAAATGAAGCTTATACCATCAGGCAGGTCCCGGTCTGCGTGGAAGCCATTTTGTATGGTCTGGAGACTTTCCCAGCTACCAGAGCCTGCAGCTTCTGTAACTGCTGGAGCAGAGTCCTGGGATAGGAAACAACCCAAATCAAAACTTAATAAGGAGGCAGCAGCCAATAAGTGATGCAAGAATACCACCATCCCCATTTTACCCTGATTTTCTCTTCTTGTGAAAACAAGTATCTCCCCTTTGCTATATCATGCTCAAGTTCTCTGACCAAACAGGCTTGGGAAGCAAGAAACATAAAAAAGTGAGTTTGAGCTATAAAGCGTGCAGAAATGCAGGAGAAACACCCTAAGGTGCTGTTATGACCTACCTCCTCACCAGTAGATCCACCACAACTTTCACTGCAACTACCCACCATTATGAATGCCCTATTCATTTAGATTCCTGAGTGCCTCAAATCCTTGCCAGTCATCTCTCAGAGCAATGGACAGGCAGGCTACAATGAAAACCAATCTCTGGGATGGAGGCTGAAGTTTGCAGTCAGGTCAGACCGTGAGCACAGGCCTGCTTCACTCTGCAGCTCAACCTGTGCCCTGAACCATATGGTGGAGAGAGGAATTAAAAACAGATTTGATCCTCTCCAGGTTCTTCAGTCTTGGCAAACTCAGCAGAGGGATGTGGGCAAAGCCAAATCTTGAGTTCAGCAATCAATTTATTCTCTGGCTGCCACAGCTGGAACACATGCTAAGGTCTCTCTGCCCCGTTTACCTGAACATGGGCATTGGCACATATAAAAATTAAACAGTGGTAGGTGTGTTACTAAGAGCCACTGAACACTTCAGTGCACTGGTGAAGAAATCTGGGGTCAGGGAGACTACAGAGCACAGAGTTCCTAAGGGCTGCAAATTACCAAAATGCAGACTACTGTGTGTTTTCCCCTGGGAGCACTGACTGTTTTACAGAAATATGTTTGAGCTTTTATAAAATGCCAGGTCCTGGATCCAGGAGATTGCAGGAGAATCCCAGCTTTATCTCTTTCCAAATCCTCTTCTGCTCCTTGTACATGTGGAGAGAAGCACAGAGTGTCCCACTGCCAGCACTCAAATCTCAAACCCAATTAGAAAGAACACAATGTGTATTTTGAAAAAAAAAAAAAATATCCTCACTTCTAGGACAATCTCCTGATTTTGCAGGGTGGGGCTCATGCTTTTTCAGCAGCAGGGCTGCCTGCACTCCCAGAGAGGCTGGTTGGTATTGCCTGTGAGTGAGACCAGTTGGGCAGCCATGTCTCTGATGGACGGGAGGCTCTGGCCACTCGCACACCTGAGCCAGACCATACCTGACAGACCCTGGCTCTGGCACTAGTGGCTGGCCTGAAAGCCGGGGCCACAGCACTTGTGTCATGACGTAAGTGGGGGGAAGGAGCACGGCAGAGCCTCAAGGAGCCTCCATGAGCTGTTGGGGCAGCAGAGACTGGCTCTCTGGCTGCAGTTCTCCTTTTGAGTACGAGCTGGGGTTGATAGCAATGGGGCTATTGAAATGAGTGTCCCCCTCACTAGCCTGCAGGTGCCCCTGCCCTTGCTCACATCTCCTGTACCTAGTAAGAGGGAGCTGAGCTGAGCCCTCCTCCAGTTTCTGCTGCCCATCCCCACTGCAGGGCTGGGAGTCTTCATGATTTGCTTCCAAGGAAGCAAATTCCCCTGGTGATCAGTTGTCCCATCTCTGTACAGTAGGAGCAGCTCACCAGATTCTTGGGCAAAGGAGCCAGGGTCCTGCTTTGGGACTGTGGGAGCAGCTTGCTCCTTTCAGGTGACCAGCAGCAGCAAATGGGAGGGAGGTTCTCCAGGCTTACTTTGCAAGGGGAAGAGGCAGGGCAAAAGCCAGGGTACCTCTCGCACAGGGAGTTGCCCTGGATTTGGTGGGAGCTGAGATCTCTACCTTCATTACAGGACTGGGCTTTACCTGTGTTTGCCATGTCTGTCCAACTCCTCAAGAGAAACCTTAAATAGCCACATCATGTCCAGGGCCTTGTATTCCTCCAAAGATCCCAAAAGCAGAACCAGTGAGTCTGAGAGGTTGGTATGAGGGGCCTCCCTCAATACAGCTGCCCTGGAGAGAGCCAGAGGCCTGGAGGGCAATGGGGAGGGAAGCATGAGCCCAAAGGGCTGCAGGGGTAAGGAGGAATAGGTGCCATGGGCCGAAAACCAGCACCTCACTGACCAGTGCCCATCCTGCCAGGAGCTGGGGGAGCCTGACTTGCTCTTTTTTCCACCATGGCCCTGTGCTCCACTGGCTTCCCACCCTGCCCTGCCCACATAAGGCCAGGTCTAGCCCCGCTTCATTTACCTGTTTGCATTTTCTAAGGTCTCCACTTTTTTCCAGAGTTCATTGTTTTCTGTTGTGTATGTCTCAACCCTGCAGTAACAAAACCCACAGTCAGTTACAAAGGCTAGACAGATAATGTAGTTCTTGCCTTTTCTCACCAGGTGTGGAGGCTCAGTAGCCTCATTTATCACCTGCAGATATGGTTTTGGAGCCAGATGTTCCTGGCTCATCTGGTTGCAGGCAGCCCTGACAGACCAGGGATGGGATTGCAGATGGGCAGTTACACGTGACTGTTCCTGGGTCAGGCTTTCCCAAGCTCAGAGAGGCAGCAGCAACCATTTACAGGCAGGTCAAGTCAGAACAGACCCAAAGTTATGCAGGCATTTCCATCACTTCCAAACCCCTCTAAGGAGCATGGAAAAGGAACAGCGGGACAAATTCAAATCTCTCCTACTCAGATTGAGAACCTGCCCTGGCTTCGTGCTTTGCATGTGAAAACCAGGAGGTTCTCCGCAAACGCTCGGCCAGATCCGACTGCCGGCACTTGAGGGCAGCAGAGAACCTGCAGGCTCCCTCCTTTCGGAAGGGAAAGTGGTTAGGCTGCAGTTTGGACTGGAGAAGAGGAATGTCTCCAGGCCCGGAGGAAGGCAGGCCAGGGACGCAGCCTGATCTTGCTGGAGGTTTCCAGCACAACCTGCGAACCAGGCGTTCCGTGTAAAAACTGGGCTCGCAGCAAAGGTGTCAAACTGAATGGTGAAGGGCCCAAGTACAGGTTTTGACAAACCAGCTCTTACAGAAAGCCACGTTGACCAAAGACTTGTTCCATTAAAAAAAAAAAAAAATAAAAATCACTGAATGCTGCTTTTGGTTCACATTAAACCTGGCATTGTTTGAAAGCCATCTGTCACAGCAAGGCACTAGTGTAACAAACCGCGGAGTACATACAGGCACCACAGCCACATCTGGGGAAGAGGCCCCAGGGCAGAAAGCCCTGGACCTGCCACTTGAGTGTGATCAGCCAACTCCCCAGCCCCATCTTGAAGGATCTGGGTGTGAATGTGAGACACTAGCTGGAGGTGATGTGCTCTGATGCCTGGGCACACACTCGCATGCCAAGGTGCTGCTAATGGAGGGGCATGAGAACTTGAAGGTGCCTTGAAATCATCTGTTTTAAATCAGCATTTCTGCACACTTAGAGAAGACAAACAAAGAGCATTACGGAGAAGAGTTAATTGAACTGGGTTTGGGGGTTGTTTTTTTCCATTTTGCTGATCTCAGGAGGTATTAATACCAGAGTGGTATTTAAACAGAAATGTGAATTTGCACCTGGATCCCGGCATTCTTTGCCTAGGAATGCCCATCAGGAGCTGCTAGTACAGGATCAGGCCCTCAAGAATTATTTTCTACCCTGTCAGTGTCATGTGACATCACCTTAGTCTTACACCCACTATACATGCAGGACCTCAAGGTTGCAAGGAGAAAAACAAAGCTCATGCAGGTAATTATGGAATGGGAGGAAGTGTGGGGATTAACGGCAGTGCAAGGTTTTTCTTGCTATCAAATGCTCGTGCATCCACCCTTATGGGAAGAGAGGGGGGAAAAAGCCATGGTCAGTGCCCTCAGAGGGCCTGATGCTTATGGGACAGACAAAATAGAAGCAACTTCTAGAGAGGAAACATGACTCTTACTCAAAATCCCACCTTACTGGGAGCCAAAATGGCTCGTGTTATGCCAGGGACCAGCCAAACTAAGCAGTTGGAAACACAAGGTTTTTAGAGCAATCTTTATCCTGCAGGAGGATTTCTAGGAGGGAGGGGAGTAGAGGCAGGATCCCAACGCAAACTTCTGTGCAGCCAGCCTTGCAAGGAATCGTACTGTTTGAGCAATTCAGAGACAAAAGCACTAGAAAGGGGGGCTATGCATGGACAGGGCTCCTTTTTCAAAGGTAAGACTGAGAAGAAGAAACTTACTTTTTCTCTAGACACTCCACATATTCTTTCTTCTTCCTGCGGCTCTCCTGAGCAGAGATCTGTGAGAGGAGCAGCCATCAGAGAGGAGTCAGTATCATAAGCCTCTAGACATTTCTTTATGGCTCCCTCATCTTGTCTGTTCCCTGCACACACTGCACTCTAAAGGTAAATGGGGAAGTCACCTTCCAGTCTGCAATTCCTACTCATCTCCAGGCCAAAAACTGGAGGATGAATACTTTAGGTATGCAGCCTTCTTTGGCCTGTGGGCCACAACCATTTGTTGCCGTATGCCTGAACCCCTTGCTGCTGAGAGCATATTTAGGGTTGTTTTGATCTCCCCTGACTCACATGGGGATGTGCTGTGGCCATCTGTGCAGATTCTGCCCCAGACCACTTCTGAGTCACTGGGTGACTAACTCAGGGTCGCATCATTTCTCCCACTGGATTCTTTCTAATCACAGTCTCAAGTCTCACAGCCTCTGCCTGGCTAATGCGTTCTGTGCATCAGCCATCCTGCACTATGCAATGGTTCTTGTTTCCCTGACCCTAGAGCAAGGCCTGACCAGGCCAGTTTGATCTGAGATGCCTTAGCCTGTGGCCCCATCTCAGACCACAGTTCCCCAGGAGCTGGACTGGAAGCTACATTTCCCAGATATGGCCACGTGCACAACATGCATGCAGAGACACCCCACAGCACCATTTCTGTGGGTTGTGAGGCTCGTGTCAGTGTACTAAAGGCAGGATCCCACCTTTACTGAGCTGCACAGAAGCTGAGGAGGTGAGGGGAACTATAGCACTGGTCAGCTGAGAATGCTCTGGAATCATGGGAACTGCATAGTTACATTTTTTTCAGTCACCTTGTTTTTGATTTTCCTCCTGACCCTCTTCAGTGCTTTCTCCTCTGCTTTGGTGAGAGGCAGCTTGGTAGGAATGGGGTAGCCCTCGGCAATCAAGGTGCGTTTCTCCTCTTCAGTCAACAGCAGTGGCCCAGAGGTCCCTTGTAACTTCTGAAAAACACAGAGAGCAGCCATCAGCATCAGCAAGGAGTTCTATCCCAGTGATCCTCCTTAAAGCCTTGCAGAGCAGTTAGGGGCTCAGTACCAACAGATGTAGGGCAGTGTTCTTCCCTGCTCTCAACCTGATCCTGGGGGCACAGCTCAGCTGCTGCCTTCGTCTTTTACCTGGGAGGGTATCTGTTCTTTCATGGTGAGGTTTGCTACACACTTGCATTGCAGGATCCTGCCAAAGAACTTTGGGCAATGGTTAAAACACAGTCTTGTGTTTTAATAGTTATGGGAATTCTCAGTTATTCCTTTCTCTTCCATTAACCTCCTCAGAAAGTTCTCCAATGCCCAAGCATTTCTCAAAGTATGGTGTGAAAGAGAGAACTTGGTAAAACAAGGTAGCTGCAGGTGGCATTGTGCAAGACAAGGTAGCTACTGGTAGGCATTGTGCCTCTCCTCACTCTTGTGAGCACCACCCCGTCTCCACATCCCTGTGCTAAGACATCACATTGCTTTGCCAGAGCGTTTCAGCTTGGAGACCTTAGCAAGGGTAGGATCCCCGACATGAACCTCAGAAAGCCTCCAACCCCCACGGAGCTCCAAGAAGCCCTGTGTCTTGGTGACATCCTGCTGCCTCCTTACATGTGGTGCTGTGAGGAGAGGTGAGGAGGAGATGGCAGTAGAAGAGCGAGCAGCAGGTCGAGCTGGGCTGGAGGGGGGCAGGGACCGGGGGCTCTGAGATCCATCACTGTCACTGCCATGGCTGCTGGGTGGAGTTGGAGGCATCTGCACCAGGTCTTCTACTGAGAAATAAGGAGATCACATCAGTAACTCTCATGTAAGCCTGCTGGTACAGGTATAGGGCCCTGAATAGCAACCGGAAAAGGCACTGCCATAACACAGGACTGAAAGGAGAGGGTAATGAGTCTCACAAGACAGGTTGGGTCTGAGAACAAGGCTGGACAGAGCACTGCCCAAGACAGAGGTGAGGTCAGCCTCAAATAAGCTAAACTAGGAACTGCAGGAGTCAGAGAGCTGGCAGGGGCTTTGCCAAGACACTGAATGTATTTACAAAGCAATAATCAGTAATGTACTCTTGGTGTCAACCAAAATGGAGTACAAAGCCTGTGATGTTTTGCTTCATAGCCTGTTCACAAGTACAGGAAGCTCTGTAAGAGAAGAGCTCTTTCAAAAGCACCGCAGGGCTCACACACTTGCCAGCACACTTGATCCAAAGGGGCTCTGGTCACTCAGTTCATTTCCAAGCACTTGAAAACTGTCCCCACTTTGTACTGGAGAGCCCTGGGGGCCTTGATGGAGGTGGGAATATGCCTAAGGAATGTCTCTCTGTGGCAGTGGGAGTTCCTATAGTGCTTTCATTTGTGCATCGGCAGATTTTCAGTTGCTTGGGTTTCTTTCAAATTAAACTGGATCCTGAATTTCCTGACTTTCAGATGGTTGTTTTTGGATAGGACTACAGCCTCTCCGAGGATTTTATAGGCACTCTTGCATATTTCAAACTCTGAAGTAGCCTGTTTTGCCTGGGAGTCCCTGTCTGAACAATTCTGTGTGTGGCTGCTGGTCCAGACACTGATTTGTGTTGGAACAGTGCAAGTGCTCACTCCTTTATTGGTCTGTGCCCCAGTGCTCTGTTCTCAGGTGTTGTCTCTTCTCCCTGTATAGTAATGATCTATATCTGAGTAATACAGAGGGATGTAAGTCGACCAGCAAATTCTATGTTCTTACCTGCAGGTACATTTAGAAACTGGTTCACCTCTTTGGGTTCAGCTTTGATCATAGATGATGGAGTAATTTCTATGGGAGTCTGTGGAAGAGAAAGAGAAAGAGGTCTTGGGTGCTGCCACCTCCTCTGCCCAGAGGGTTCCCACCAGTTCCGTTCACAGTCGCTGCTTCCCTGCTCTCTGTCCTGCCCCTCTCACAGCTCTGCCCCAAAGCAGCCTCTCATCACATGTAACAGAAACCAAGAGTCCAAATGTAAGTCCCCTGAAGTCTGTGTCACTGGGCACACAGAGTGCAAACATGTTTGCAGAGGAAGTGGCAGTGGCAAATGGATATTCTGCCAAGTAATGCAGTGAGTACCTCCAAAAGAGAGATGACTTCTAACCTTGGTGTCTCTTCCCTTGCTAGACCCAGATAGTGCGATTTAAACCAACCTATGCATTACCATGAGAAGTCCCTGTGATCTGCCTTCATTAGAAATGGGAGTATAGAGATTGTACAGAAACAGAACAAACTCCCTGTCCAGTTCATATGATTTTCACCAGGGCCACTGGGCAGCTGTTTCCAATTGGAGGCGACCAAGAGTTAAATAAAGAGTAGATTTATTCCCATCTGGGCTATGCTGCCCCTAAGCTCCCTGGCTTGCCAGCCCCCAGCCCACCAAAGGCTGGGGGAGTTTTTACGCTGAACAGACACATTGCAAACTCCTCCAGACTGTAAACACAGCTGAGAGAGTACCACAGTATGGCTGCTAAGCACACACAGCAGAGCTTTGAGGGCACAGCAAGTTCAAGCTGTGTAAATAATGGAGGAAGTTTGTGCACAGTTTTGGCTGGAAGTACTCATTTGTTTTGGATGGTTGTTTAAATGGGAAGATGCTCAGCATGAGTGAAAAAAAGGAAGTGAACCCCAGAGATGCTCTACTATTATCTACTGAGCTTCTACAAGACACATAAGGTCTGTGTAAGACAGATCAGACCTTCCCATCCAATATGGCTGGACTCAAGGCCAGCCAAACTGAGCCCCCAACTTATACCCATGTACCAATGGTATAAGTGAGCCTCTTTCAGACAAACATCTTAAGCACTTAGATACAACCAAAAGACTTGGTTCTTTGTTTCTTAGAAATAATAATTCCTGCTGCTTCATAGGAAAAAGCAAGCAGGACCTGGAGTGGGACCTCCATTTCCAGTGAGCAGCTGAGAAAAGTGAGAGGCCATGTGATAAGCCCAAGGCCATGACAAAGACAGTGGCAGAGCAGGGGTCTCTATTCAGGAATAGTGGGGTCACTGGCATCACAGTACTTGATGGTGTTCTCTGAAAAATGAAAATAAGCTAAGTGTGGCTATAGAAATACTGGCAGCTTGGAGGGGACAGGCCTCCAGCACATGCAAGCTTAAAAGCCTTTGGCTTTAGTGCCAAGAAAACATGCTTGTATTTAACCAAGACTGTAAAGCCTTCTGTGCTGGAGAAAACCCTCCTTCCACTGTTACTCTGGAAGGAAGGAAGGATAAGCTGCCTTGCAGCTTCACTGCAGGAATCAAGAACACAGTTCTAGATAACATCAGGAGTGCTGCTCCTCTAACTGCCATTTCAAGAGGAGAATGACAAGTAATGCTGTATCTGGGCTTTGTATCACCTTCTCCTGTCTGTTCAGTGGCTAAATCACCTAGCAAGACCCTGCTGCAGTCATATGGCTGGGTCTGCATCACCAGGGGTGCCACTGTGTGAGAGCCCAGGTTCCCGATGGATCTTAGATGGGCTCACCTCCTCGGGGACTGGCAGTCTCTGCAGAGGGTTGAGGTTCAGCACTGGTATGGAGCTGGCAGCTAGCTGGGACTCAGGCAGGTCTAGAGCCAGGTTCTGTTCCTGTTTCACCATGATGGAGCAGAGCTTGGACCCCAGCGACCACACTCCATTCTCCAGCTCTGAAACATGCACAATGTGAGAGTCAAACTCCAGCAAGAACAGGACAAGAAAAAAAAAAAAAAAAAAAAGCCATGCAGACAGCCTGCCCCAGTCTGGGGAGGCTGCCTTTCCAAGTTTAGCACTGTCACCACACAAGCATGTGCAGGCCCACAACACAGTACAAAAGCGAATGAACCCCTGCGTTCCCTGCAGGGAGCAGACAGGACAGAGCTAGAGTCATTGCGTCTTTGCTCTGCTCTGACTGTGCAGCCTGAGTGCTAGAGGACATCTGCGGGGTTTCTTCCCTCAGTGATATCTCAGTCTCGGTCTCTGGAGCTTATTTATATTTACAGCGCAGTGAGAAGAGGATGCTGGACTGTTGTTCCTTAGGCAGCATGGCCAGCATCACAGAGCTGCCAGGTATGTTACCAAGAATAGCACTATGTCTGTGCTAGAGAGCTGGCGAGAGGGCAAGCATGACAGTGAAAAGCTGACAGCGCTGCTTTGGCCTCCCACTGATGTGCGAAGTAGCAGAGCTTTGTTGCATGACAGAAGAGGAAGAAGGTCCATTTCTGTGGAAGGAAATCCAATGTGACACCTGCTTGTGAGGCTGCTCCCATGGCTGCTCCCCTCAGTCCTGCCTCTGTGGCTCCCTCCTCCACACTGTGCTGCTCAGGGGGACTGCTGCCTACAGCGGTGTCCTGCTGCCATTGCTGGCAGGGACAGAAGCAGCGAGGGAAAGGAAGTGTCGAAAGGAAACAGAATGGAGCTGTGGGGGCACAATCCCTTCACCCTCTGCCTGCTCTGGACCATGCATGTCTGTGGTGTCAGCCTGGCTTGTCACTGGAAGTAGAGATCCCAGGGGATGGGATTCAGGCAGTGGTGGATAAGCTGCAGCTCAGATGGGAAAAAAACCCACAAACTGCTAGGCAGGAGAGCTGCCTGGGCTCTGCTCTGGTGTTTTGATCCCCTCATTGCTCTTCAAACATTTCAGCTTGCCAAAAAGCTACTCCTTGCTGGCCTGGAGCCTGCATCCTCCTCCATAGTCCTCATCCCTTCCCCTTTTAATCTGGCAGACAGAAAAGCTTGACACGGGACAGACCATTGCTAAGTGTGTCACTAGACAGTGCCCCGTTTTGCTCAACATGAGGCTACAGTTGGGTTCACATCCCAACCCTTCTGCACCGCTCTCTGCATACAGCACTCACAGCCCCAGGGATGTTGCCTAGCTGTCTGCTGCTCAAAGCAGCTCTGCAGTGCAGGTCTCAGTCTAGAATGTGTCCTGGCCAGAGGATAGGGGGAGAAAGGTCCTTGTCAACTCCAGAAAAGCCAGCATAAAGAAGAGTACAAGCAAGCAGCTGCTCATGTGGGAGCTGCCATCTGAACAAAACTTGAAGGTAGCTTAACATCATCTTTGCCCAACTTGGGCCCTGTTACCCTCAGGAGAGGAGAGGGCAGAAACCTGCCTCTGGCTCTTGCTTGGACACCATGGTTTTAAAGCTTCAGCAAAAATTGTATCAGTTAACACAGTGGTGACCTTGCTTTGTTGTCTTTGGTCTAGCACCTCTTATTTTGCTGCCTAGATAGGTTTCACTAGCAGAGGCTCATTCCTTCCAGCTCCCTGTGTGACTGGACATCTTCAAGCACAGACACAAGTTCCTGTGGCTGCTCCATGTGCGCACAGCTGTGCAGCTCTGTGCACTGCTCTCAATGCTGCTGGATCACTTTGGACAGCTTCCCACAATGCAGTGGGGCCGACATGGTCAGGCAGCTTCTCAAGGAGAAGCTGCTCAGCACACACAGATTGAACTGTGTTTCTCTTGCCCTGCTAAGGACACCAAACCTGCAGCTGGTAGTGAAGTCCCAGTTACCTCTGCACAGCCACAAGTGCTGGGGAAAAAAAAAAATCAAAAAAAAAAAATCTGGACTGACTGCTTCTTCCTGATCACAGCCTGTCACAGAGATCAAGGACCTTGAGAGGTCTTCCCGTCTATCCTACTACTTTAGGGAAATTCAACTAAACCTGTATCAGTCCTGACAGATGGTTGTCTGACTTGATCTTACCCCTCTGAAAAGCAATGAAGAGTCCACAGTTTCCCCTATTAAATCTCTTCCGTGGTTTCACTGTACCCACTACGGGGAGGTTTTGCCTACTGGCTAATCTGAAGTTCCTTTACTGTGATTTTAATCCTCATCTTCCTCATTCTCCCTTTCTGTTGAAAAGCTCTGCATTTCACTTCTCCTCAGAGGCAGGGGCATCCTCTGTCTGGGAGGGCTGTTGCTGAAGCAAGTTACCACACAAGGGAGAACAGACCACCAAGGGCTCTCTCTGTTTTCAGTGAGAGAGCAGCCCCCAGTGCTGTCAGTCCAGACAGACCAAGGAACAGACACCCGAATAAGTATGTGCTGTCCTCCCATTTCCTGTATACAGCCTGACCCAGCTCTCTTTCCCACCCTCGGAGATTTATCTGGGGAGCGATTGGGTTACGGAATCAGAAACACATAAACCATCAGAGGGTTGATGTGGGACTGAGAAGGAGGGACTTTGTGTAGACACATCTATGTTCTGCTGCTTGAGAGGATGTTTCAGAGGTATTGCCAGTCTGTAACCACTGCAGATTTCATTGTATGTTGGTGGGTGAGGCATGCCAGGAAGCTCGTCTTCGGCTCTAGATACTCTGTATGTAATGGGAAGTATGGCTAACTGTGTTAGGGGGTGAGGCAAAGAACAGTGAGGAAGCAAGACCTGTACGGGAGTGCGGGCAGTAGGCAGAGGCTGGTCCAGCACCCACTGTTCTGCACAACCCTGTCTCCCTGTGCTCCTGGCATCTAATCACGCCCTGTAGAACTGAGGGCTGGTACTGCGAACGAGAAGCAGCCAGTCTCTAGGCGCAAACCATCTGGAAAGCAGACTGCACTGATAAGTGGGGTCACAATGCACCCAGTGTCTTGCCCTAGCTGACCCGTGCTAGTGGAAACCATGTGGGAAGTGGTAGGATTTGGAAGTGTTTTGGCGATTTGCAGAAAAGCTGGGAGAAAGCCGATAAATAGCAAGCCTCAGCCAGCTCCAAGCCTAGACAGAGCCTGTGCATTCCTGAGGAGCTCTGCAGACCAAGCAGAGCTTGCTTAATGTTAAAGAAAAGCCATTCCTGGGTAATTAATTTGAAATGAATGTCTAAAAGGACTGAGGCTGGGTGGAGTTGTGCCAAAAGGACTGCACAGTGTTACAAATACTGGACCTGACTCAGGGCTACACTAGAATATGACTCACATCCAATTACAAGCCAAGATAGCCCTGAAAAGATGGGTTGAATTATCCTGCTGTGGGACTGAATGCACAGATAACCCCTATACCTGCCACATAAATACTAGGCCTTATTCCCTGTATAGACCCGATCTGCACTCTCGGAAAGCAACTGCCAGGTCCACCTCAAGGTCTCCTGAGTTATGTGCTGTATACCCTGTGCTGGCCTTGGCCCAAGGATTAGTGTCACACTCCATTCAGAAGAGTCATGGCCTTTCACTGGAGTCACTGCATCTGAAGCAGGAGCATGTCCAGATGCGGAGGAGAGGAGCAGAAGTGGTGACAAGTGTCTCAGAGAGAAGTCCCTGAGGTAGCTTCATGCAGACAGACCTCATCTCACTGCTTTCTACACACTCATGCTTTTTGCTTCTGTCGTTCCCAAGCCTCATCTCCTCCTATTCATTTGCAGGAGCAAAATAAAGACGTGTTTATGTGCTCATGCTGGTTTGCTTTTTGTTAGTCACCCAGTTGCCTGTTTGGGCTGAGAGCCCTCCAAGACTGTACAAGAGTTAAAGCTAAGTAAAAAGAAATGTAAATGGAAAGCTTTTTTGATAGTAAGGCAGAGCTTGCTTGGCCTGCAAAGAACCTGTCTCCTAGCATCTCTGAGTGGTCCCTGTGAAACGTGGCACTGATGGCTGTGCTGTTTGCAGGGACGAAAGAGGCAGCAGTGGCCAGCTCCTCTCCTCCTGCCTCAGCATTTGTAACAGAATGCTGGGATCATTCCTGGCCATGAGAGGGAAGCCTCTGTGTCAGGTCTCACTCTTGCTCAAAGGAATGACTTTCTTCTGCATATACTGAGACTGTACCACTGCTTTTTCAGGCAGCCTGGTGTCCATCAGCTGTTAGGACACCCACACAGTCCCGCAAATTACAGGACTCACTGCAAGGACGGCTCTAAAAATATCCAGTCATCATAAATTATCCTGAAATGAATTGTTTTAAAAATAGGTTTTGAAATGAGTCTTCCTCTCTGTCTCCTGCTAAAAGATCTGCTGGTAAAGAAGCCACTTAGCTTTCCACACGTACCAGCACTGGTTGCAGCCAGACTCATGCTTCTTATGTTCAAGCCAAAACCCTGCGGCCTGATGCCAAAACAGACCTGGATCTGGAGCATCCACACCCAGGTTTGCAGGGTCCTAAAGAGACATGGCCTACCGGTTGCCAGAAGCTGGCAGCACACTGAACCACAACCAATTATCGTTCTTGTAAATAACAGTTAGCCCGGCAAGGGAGCAATGTGACTGTCAGAGTGCAAACTGAAGGAAAAAATGTGCTGTATTTGACAACGGCAGATCAAATTCTTCCCTGGATTAGGCACGCGCAAGCCCAAGGCATAGCCAGTTTGTCCTTATATGTGGAAGGCAGCCAGAACCTCTGCTAACAGATGTGCCTGAAGCTGTGCAATGTGCACCTCTCGTGCTCACCGTTAGCGTTATCTTCAGTCTTGACAGGCACGAGGGGGCTCTGGGGAGCAGAGTCTCCACTGAGGGAGTAGCTGTGCTCTGCCTGGATGCCTGGAGTGGGTGGATCCAGGTCCATGTCCAGCAATGGGTTCTTCTCAGCCAGTACTGGGTCATCGAAGAAACTGCTGAAGAGGTCGTTGGAGAAATCCTCCATGTTGTCAGAGAAGTGATCCAGGTTTTCTGAGAAATGCTGAGGAAAGACAAAGGGAGAGAAAGCATTAGTGTCAATTCCAAGAGGGATCTGAGAGCCTTCCTCTGTACTGAGAGCCAAACCTCAGCAACGGCCCTTCTATCCAAAAAGGGATAAAGCAGTTCCTATCCCTTGTCTGCATCAGCTTGATAAAACCACCTTGAGTTAAGATAAAGGGTTGTGGTGCTGTACATCTTCTCTGCCTGTTTATCTATGCCACAAAACACTCATGAAACTCTTTTATATTCTCACATCTCCTCTTTCCTCTGTGGGTACCTATCTTCAGCTTCCTAGCATCATCTCACTGTGAAAATGAGCCAAATAGAGCTAAAGGCAAGAAATCCCTGTGATGACAAAATGCAAGTGTGGCAGAAAATCATGGCCTTCAGCACCTGTCCTTGGTGACAGACACTTTCTCATGTTTTCTGCCAGCAGCAATAGGCACTCTGATGCTCCAGAGAACATCCAGTCAGCTGCTGATATCTATCAGAGAGAAAAAAAAAAAAAAAGATCAGTTGGATCAACATAACAGGAAGGCCCCCTGTTGTATTTAATTTCCTCTGGGATTTCACTGACTCTCTGTGGACCATATGAGGCTGTCCTCCAGCCAGATAATGCCTGTGAAATTCAGCTCCCTGGTGAAGTTTAAACACTACAGATGGGCTGTTAACAACAAACAATCATTCCACTAATCATTCCAGTAACAGTCAGTAAATCTGGCCAGTGCTGCTGCAAAGTTGGGCTCCTGATGCTACAGGGAACCTGTTTCCTTTGAGGCATACCCTCCTGTTCAGAAGTCATATCACTAACTTTTCCATTTGCTTCAACAAAGCATTGGTTGGGCAGGGAGAAAAATTATGGTTGCCAAACACCAGCTGAAAAATTATCCCTTTTGTTGGCAGATTGAGGCTTCTGGCTCAGGGAAAGGAAAGAAAAACCAGATACATTCAAGTGACTATATTACACAGACGGAACTGTGTAACTTAAATGAACTGGAGAGAGCTCAGCAGAGTCAGATTGGGTCCCCCCCGCCTGGAAAAGCATCTGGGTGGGCAGAAAAGCATTGAAAGCAGCATATTGAAATACCAAGAGCAACAGAGTATGGATGAGAGAGAGTGGGAGAGAGCACGCAGGTCCTAGAGTGGCGACGTGCATGCCAATGAACTCCAGTGTGAGAACTGAGTTCAGGAAAGAGCCTGGCTCCCAGAGGCTCCCAGAGATACACATGGGGTGTGTGCAGTCCTTTCTTTCCCCAGCACCAGGACTGAGGGAGGAGTTGGCTAGAGGACTCCGGATGCTGGAGCCTGAAGGTTCCTGCTCCTACAGGAAGGTTTATTTGTTTTACCTGAGCACAGTATCACTCTGTCAACATTATGCTGGCTGTCAGAGCATTGGGGTGAGGCTGGGGAGTGAAGTAGGCTTCAGTTGAACAGACCCACACTTCCCACCAACTGGGGGAGGGAGACGGTGAGTTGCAGCAATCTCCAACACACCAGTGTCCTCCACCCTCCGACGTCATCCCTCAACCACTCATTTTAAAAACTCAGATATCCACAGAGTATGCTGGAAGTGGTGGTGGGGAGTCCCTGCTGACTGCATTCTGCCTGGCGCAAAGTTTCTCTCCCTTTGCTTCCTTCCCACTGCCAGGAGTGACAGCCTGACACCACCATCCAAGGCTCCCCTGGGAGGGCAGACATTGCATGTGCAGGTAAGGCGGAGACACACTCATGCTAAATCCCAGTGCTGAGGCCCTCCCTGGGATGTCTGGGTGAAGTTTTCTGCACTTTTTCCCATACTGGAAGCAGAGTTGGCGAGGTAGCTTGGTAAAATCTAGCCAGCCATTTCCAAGTTGCCTAGAAGCATTTCTGCACTTGAATCAAGCAATAGAAAACACCTCCCATCTGTGCTGAGTATAACCATTCTTCAGAGGGAGCTGAGTCAGCAGATGGAACTGCATTGGGTATTTATCTAAAAAACACTGGAAAACCAGGTTTTGTCCTATCCTACAGCACAGATGAGTAAAGAGTTTGGAGTCCTGAGCATTAACCCCAGAAAGTGCCTGCTCATGTAACAGCTGTTCTTTGTCTTGCTTTCCCTAAACAACACAAGCAAACACAGGCTATGAACACGATAGCCTTACGGTAAAGGGTGAGAGCGTAACCACAGAAAAGTGAAGGGATTCAGAGCTCTGGCTGCCAACACCTCACCACAGCACAGCAGAGCGGGCTCTAACGAGGCACTCAAATCATATACAACATTGCAACCATCAAAACTAGAACCATAATGTAATCCTGGAAGAGAAGCAGAGCTGGATGGACAACTGCAGGGAGAGCCTGTCTGTGACTGTCACGTGCTTCAAGTTTCTTTCACAACTATGCATTAGCAAAGGCAGAAGTGGGAGTGAAGAGAGTCAAGAAGATGCATTTATGCAGTAATTCCACACCTTATCTTTTAGTGGCCTCCCACCCACACTTAGAAAAAGGATCCCATGGTAGTACAAAGCTACCTGGAGGGAAGAGGCAGATACGTGCCTCTAGTTTTATTCTGAAACAAAAAAATCTCCCCAGCAGTGCCTTAGGGGTAAGAGATGAGTAATGTGTGCAAAGGGATGAGTATCAGAGCCTTAACACGAGCAGTGACATTGGCAAGAGTAATTGAAGATTTCTGGTTCTTCTTTTAGATACTACACAGCACACTTGCTGGAGGACTTTGCTTCCTGAAAGTGAGGGTGAAGGCATCACTGTTCTCCCAGAGATACAGGACACATCCTCAAGAGACGATTCTCTCCTGAGAGAGAGGCCTACTGCACAGTATGGGAAAAACATGGGTGATAAGCAGAGAATGAAACTCACACCCTCCCTGGGAATCCAGAAATGCTGTACAACTAAATCCTAGCAAAGCCTTCTCATCAGAGCACCCCTCTCTCAGCTCTCACCAATCATACATATACCTGTTCAACATCTCCAACCACACGTGGTGGAGAGAAGGTAGCTAGCCTATGAGATTGGGAATAACCATGATTATTATCAAAGGTATATTATCAAGGATCAGATACCCTCAAAAGAGAGCACCTAGAGCTGTCACAGAGCTGGAGATTTGCTACTTTGTTCAAAGAAGGTGGCAAGAGGCAGAGGAAAGCAGAAGAAGGAAGGGTAAAGCAAACAAAGATAATGACATGGCCGTGCAGCTGGCTATATCCACAAGGGAAACTACAGGGCAAGCAGGAAGCTAATCACATCCCAGGAAGGCTGCTGTGCCCTTGGGTTGGCTCTGTTCTCTCCTGATGCCAACAGGTATTAACTTCAGATTCCTGATTAGTAAAGACAGCCACACATGAAACCACATGGTAACAGGAAAAAGTAACCTTTTGGGCAGATCCAACAGTGATGGACGTACTAAGTCAAGAGCTTATTTTGGATAGATGCCATCAAAACCACTGCTAATTAGTTTAGATTGAGCCTGCTAACCCAGAATATGCAAATTCTGTCCCATCTAGCGTCACTGGGGGAGCTGCACCTATGTGGCAAAACTCAGAGAAGGCTTCAGCTGTACTCTTCCTTAATGCATGTGGGAGAGAAGGCTCCATGGAAATGTAGGTCCCAGGATAGAGCATCTCAGGGCCGTGTGGATCATGACAGGGGCAGTGCTCTGCGTTTCTGAGAGATAAACAGAAGCAGGTTTATCACCCGCTTTATCCTGGTTGGAAGGTCACGTGCCAAAGGAGGTGCCCTCCCTTCCTACCCAAACTGGGGCCAGCACAGCTGAAGGCCTTCATGTGCTGCCACTAAATGAAACAACAGTGCTGAGCTCTGGGGAGACTTTTGCTGACACCACAGCAACGAAGCAGAGCAGAGATCTTCATTGTTGGTGGAAGGTTCAAGAGTCCACAGGACTCAGATATGAATGAAGGCGGGATTGACAGAGATGCACAAACAGAGCAGGCTCATCCTCCCACAGCCTCTTCAAGGCCTAGACTCTCTCCTTGAGAGCACCTTCCAGTCAGGCTGAGATCAGCCAGCTCCCACTCACAGGATTGGCCAAGAATTTCTACTTGTGGCAACAAAGGACTTTCCAACTCTGCTGAGATTCTCCTTTAAGATATCTCAAGTAGCCTTCATGAAGATGGACGTGGCTTGAGCAAGGGGGACCAGTCAACTGGGAAATGTGATCCTTACCATCCTGTCCCAGAGAGAGCGGGTGCAAAGTGTACTGGGGGAAAATGGCTTCCAGATGGGATACGAAGCTTGCAGCACAGTCCCATTTTGTATTATTCACTCCTGGTATCTCCCCCTCCCTTTCACACCCTCCTTCCTTCTCATTCTAACTATGCTCCAAAGCCAAGAAATAGCACGAGATGTGTTTCCAAAGCTGTATTACCAGTGAGCGGTCAGGGAAGGGGCAGCCAAGGGACAGAAACGCAATGGCGAGGATGTGCTGGATTTCCTGATCCAAGCCTGATTTCTGTCTGTCCAACACCCTCACCACAGTTCTGGGAGGACAGGGAGGCAACACCTAAAGGGAACAAGTCATTGTGTGCAGGTATAGGAGAGGCATTGACCACCACATCTCCAGGCCCGACAGAAAGCCTTAACCTGCTCTGGTGCCACAGCACAATCTGCTCAGGCTGAGGCCACCTCAGCCGTGAGGAAAGAGTGTGAATCTGTCAGCTGCTAGCTCCTGCTCCCTCCCACTCCTGGTGACTGACATAGGCACCGACTCTTCCAAACATATTTCCACCACATGTTTTCATCCTGACCTCATGCTTAGGGTTGTCTAAATAGCACACTGTATGTGCGTGCGTGTACTTCTCATTTGAACACCCTTTCCTGTTGTACAACAATTATCTTGGGAGCTAATGTAAGGCATCCAGACATTCAAATGCAAGCTCTGTATATCTCCCCACCCAGGGCTGGTGTTAGACCTCTGGGGTCCCCAGGCAGAGACTGGGACATTAAGTGATTTCCCCTGCCTAGTTGCACATGGGATGCCTTAAGGTGCCACTCTTGTTAGCCCAGTGGCGCCATGCATGGCTGGGGAGGAAACAGTTCCTTCTCTCTGGATCCACTACTCCTCTGTGGTCACCCTGGCTGCATCTGTCCTATTCCCTTTCACGCCTCCATCTTTTGACTGTGACTTTCCCATTCCCACCTCCAGCTGAGCTGACTGGAGACAATTTCCCTTCAGGATCAGCCTGGTTCTCACAGCCTCTCTGCTCCCACCACAATGGTCTTGCTCCAAAGAGAAAGCAGTGAGGGGCTAATCCAGCTGGGCAGCAGCCCAGGCCCAGGAGATGAAGAGCCTTTGCAGGTTGGAGGTTCTGCTCATGCTGGCAGGCAGTGCAGATGGGGAGGGGATTCTTCTGAGTTTTCTCTTTTCTTTTTGAAAGTATTTTTCCTCTTTGCTTGCCAAGATAAATCTCCTGTCCCAGCTGTGACATCTGCATTTCCCTTCTCTGCTTTCACTAAGGAATGAAGCCCCCTGCACTCCAGCTGCACAGACGAGATTTTCTTTACATTCCAGGAAAGAAGAGCCCATACACTCCAGACAGTCCTTCTGCTCTCTTTAAAATGCAGTGAATTTTAGACCTTATGAAAGTGAAGATCTTGACAACATTAATAAGATCCAGGCAGGACAGATGCTGTGCACACTCCTCCTCGGAGTCTAGTTGGTGCATGTGCATCACAAGGGGTACAAGTGATCTTCCAACCACTTCTTGGCTCTCTTAAACCCCTATGGTGCCCCTCTGTCCTGTATTGCTCTTGGTCACTCCCCTCATGTACCATAGCTCCCCACTGCTCTATGCCTTATCTCTCCAGGCTCCAGGTCTGCCTGGATATTTTGCCACTGAACCGCTTCCACCCTTGCTCTTCCTGCTTCTCCACATGGCATGGCTAAACCATCTGCAAATCCTAATGCTATTTCCCTCCAGGACAGCATCCTGACCAGTAGAACCCCTGTTTTTCTCAGAGAAGGACAACAATGCCCAAGACACCCATGATTATTTTCAGCATCACGAGGTTGGACTGTATGGTGAATCAGCTTCCCTGACACCCAGCCTCCAAGTGGAGTCAAACCCAGCAGAGGGTTTGACTGAACCTGATCTGGAACCAGGCCCAGAATGTAGAATAATTGAGAATGACTGAAAGAGGGAGGGTTATGGTCACTGAAACTGAGGCAGGCAACCTGCTTCCCCATGGCCAGCTGTGCCATCAGCTCCCTCCCCATAGGGACTGCAGCCCCTCAGAACAAAGGTGCTACAAGCTGTTTTGTTATTCCTTGGCGGCAGCAGCCACAGCAATGTCCCCAGTGTCTTGCGAATTCCCAGCAAGGCTCAGGCACAGCTCATTGTGGAAACCTCCTTCCACCGCGCATCCGTGCCAAGGACCTGGATTTACAATTTCCAGCGCTAGGCGCCACAGGGCCTTGGAGGGACGACAGAGGCTCAAGACGCAATCAGGGGAAGGCGACTGAGGGAGCGACGCCACGGCAAGACGCTACCCTGAAGCGAGGGAGCTGCAGCAACCTGGGCTGCCGAGGTCCCCGCGTGGGCCATCCCCGGCCACCGCGACAGCCGGAAAGACCCGAGGCTCCCAGGCGACTGGGGCGCGCAGCTCCAACCCCAGCGCCCCGGGTCCCGGGAGCGGCCAGAGGCCGGAGAAGACTCACACGTCCCGCCTCGCGCAGCCGGCCGCTAACGGCCGCCGCGGCACGCTTCCAACGGCCGGCAGCGGCGGCCGCCCATTGGCCGACGGCGCAGAGCGACAGCCAATGGGAGGGAGGCGGCTGCCAGCAGAGCCGCGCGAGGCGGGCGGGAGGAGTGCAGGGTTAGGACGGAGCGGTTCGTGGCGCCTTACGGACCGGCCCCGGCCCCGGCCCCACGCCGGAACGTGGTCCACGCCCGCGACTCGGTGGAGACAGCCCAGCGGGAGGTCGGCTTCTGGTTCCAGCGGAACGAGCTGGTGGCCTGGGAGAGCGGGGACCAGGACTACACCTACGGGCCCTAAGGCGGCCCGGCCGGAAC